>PVHP010002162.1:0-88177 GCA_004024765.1 Zapus hudsonius
CCTTAACCTCTGATCCATCTCTCCAGCCCCAAAAAGTATCATTTAGTTTTGAGAACATTCCGTGGAAATTACATTTTGTCATTTAAAGCTTTGAGTATTGAGAAAGCAGGTCTGGACATAGAAGGCAAGGCTGTTCTTCAGGATCTTCAAATCCAATGTCTGCTGGCTTACTGATAACTAGTCTTCATTGTTCCAAACCAACTCTGGACAGTTTGGCCACAGTAGCTGTAGTTTCAGTGGGATCCACATCCCTAGGGAAAGGTCTGAAGATTTCTGGGAACAGAATGGTCTAACCAAGCCCATGATAGTCCTAAATGCTGGATCGTTCCAGAATGCTGAAAGTAAGAGACAATGATGGAATTCTCAGGAACTTTGTAGAACAAAATCCACTTGCACTCCCTCCTCCCAAATGAGTCAAGTGCAATCTCTCAGGACTATTTTCCACGTGCAACTCTTTAGTATAATTTGGCCACTGTGTAGCCCTGTGAATCTAACAGCCATCATGGGATCTATCTGTGGACCGCACAACAGTACAAGAAAAAGGAGAAAAATAAAACTATTAAAATTTATAGATTTCTCTACTGGATGGATGATTTTTTTGCCAAATACCCACTGATAATATATATTCAAAATATTTATGAAAAATTGCATGTTCCATAACTGTAGTTTATACATAGTGAACCATAAAACTAGGCACAGGATAAAGAAAGCGATGTTATGTTATTTTTAAATTTCAACACAGTTTGGCCCTAGAATGTTTAACCAACAGAATCAAAGCTAACAAAAATGTCCTATGAAGGAATTAATGAAGTGAGATTTATTCAGGTCATGTCTTTTGGAAATAAAGATGGACAGCAACAAACAAAAGAAATAACGGAAAAGCCGAATATGTCCTTGATGTCTCCTTTGAAGTCCACAGCGTGGACACCTGTTTCTTTCATCCTCAAGTGATGTTAATCCTCTGTTTATTTTAAGTTTACACAGAGTTCGCCCTTTCAAAGTTGTTCTGTGCCTGATCTTCCTTATTTTATAAAAAAGTAAAGGAAAAAAGACGCGTATGCATGCGTAAATCTGTTTGTGTGTGTGCGCACGCAGTTGATTGTAGCTTTGGTGGTTAAAAAGCAAGTTGGGACTTCCTCTTTGCACACTTGCTTTTCCTCTCATACAAAGGAGATTTCATTTTGTTTGAGACTGGAGAGAGCTGAAACCAAACCAAACACAAAGACAGGGGATGATGGCTAAGAAGCCCCCCAAGCCAGCCCCTCGTAGGATCTTCCAGGAGAGATTAAAGATGACTGCTCTACCATTGTACTTTGAAGGATTTTTATTAGTCAAACGGACAGATGACCAGGTAAGTCTGTAAATATAATAGTAAACCTGAAAGCTTGGGCTTAGCATAAAATTGATCTCATGGTGATATAATGTGGAGAAGCTTCTGTGTCTCTGATTGGGTAATAACACTTTCTTTTCCTTGAGATCAGAAAAATTACTTCAATTTTATGTAATTTAAATACAACATGTGGATAAAACATGCATGCACATAAATATGTGTAATATATAATAATATATTTCTAATACTAGTGTAAAAATTCAATAATTAAGTTTCCAAAGACTTCATGTAGACATTACAGAAGAAAAATATTATTTTACTTTCTCCACAGTTTACTTCCAGGCTGAGATATACCCTTAGGGTAAAATGATTTCATGATCAATATTGAACCTACTCCTACTCTCGGTTATTTTGAAGGCTATCATGAGCGATTACAAAAAGTGAATGTTCATAAAGTTCTTACAAATTATAAAAGGCATACTATTTAATATTATGTTCAGGTATATGTTCTGGAAAAAAACTTCAAAATAGTGGCTTTAAAACAGACTTGGGGTGCTATGGGGTAGCAAATACACTAAGTTGTTTTTTTAAATATTTTGTTTATTCATTTTCAAGGAGAGAGAGAGAGAGAGAAAGAGAGCACCAGGGCCACCACATTGTGGGTCTGACGTATATGGGTACTGGGGAATTGAACCCAGGGCCTTAGGCACTGGAGGCAAGTGCCTTAACTGCTGAGCCATCTCTCCAGCCCCACTAAGTTTTTTTTAAGTACATTTTCTATAAATAAATGACAAAGCATTACAGACTTTTAAGTGTGAAATTTAAAATTTGCAGTCAGAAATTGTAATTGTGGACAACTTAAAACTAATCAGAAATAAATATGAAATGGCATTAGTAAAGATGGAAAGAAATCATTAATTTTGGTAAAATTGTATGAAATTTTAGCATTGACAGAAGCAAAAAAATTGATGTTTTCATAAATGGCATAAGGAACATTGTAGGGTTTTATCTTGCTTTCCTCTGCTCCACAAATATCAGAGTTAGACTCCATCTTAAAATTCATGCATCAGTAACATTTTACAAGTGATGGCTAAATTCCTTGATAATACACCTACATTGTGTCTCTTCTCATAGCACTCTCTCAGCCCCATCCTAGCCTTGATCTACTTCTTTCATTGTAGAAACTTACCAACAGAGAAGTGTGAAAGTCTTTTAAGAAGTGATAAGGTAGGGGCTAGGAGATTACACAGTGCTTAAAGCCTGACAGCCTGGGTTTGATTCCCCAGTACCCAGATGCACAAAGTGGCACATGTGTCTGGTGCTTGCAGTGGCAGGAGGCCCTCACACACCCATCCTCTCTCTATCTCTCTCTGTGCTATCATAAATTAAAATAATTTAAGTGGTATGGTGGAGCTAGAAAGATTGCTCAGTGGTTAAGGTGCTTGCCTGCAAAGCCCAACAACCCAGGTTTGATTCGCCAGTACTCATGTAAAACCAGATGCACAAAGTGGTGCAGGCATCTGGAGTTCATTTGCAGTGACTAGAGGCCCTGGTGCACTCATTCTCTCTCTCTCTCTCTTTCTCTCTCTCTCTCTCTCTCTCTCTCTCTCTCTCTCTCTCTCTTTCTCTCTCTCTCTCTCTCTTTCTCTCCCTCTCTCTCTCTCCTTGCAAATAAATAATTTTTTTCAAAAGTGGTATGTTAAACAAATTCTCAAGATATATCAGACTATTAAAAATATTTTTATTTGCAAGTAGAAGACAGAGAGAGAATGGGTACACCAGGGCCTCCAGCCACTGCAAACAAACTCCAGATGCATGCACCACGCTGTGCATCAGGCTTTATGTGGGCACTGTGGAATCAAACTCCAGTTGTCAGGTTTTGCAGGCGAGTGCCTTAACTGCTGAGCCATTTCTCCAGCCCCCACCCCCGACTGTTTTTGTTAATTTGTTATAGGCCAAAAATCTGGGATAGTTCAGGTATTTTTCAACATTGTAAAAGATAGTTCAGTCATGTAAGTCTTATAACACACCCTTGACCATTGTGTCTGAATTTATCAGCAGTTTCTGAAGTCAAATTTCTCACTGTAAAGCCGGGTATGGTGGCACACTCAGGAGGCAGAGGTAGGAGGATTGCCCCGAGTTTAAGGCCACCCTGAGACTAGATAGTGAATTCCAGGTCAGCCTGGGCTAGAGTGAGACCCTACCTCGAAAAACCACACACACACACACACACACACACACGTTATATTACATGCACACATATACACAGCAAAGGAAGAGAAGTAACTGCAAAGTAAAGCCATTAAAAGTTATGTAAATGGTAGATAAAGAGCTAATTATCTTGCAGGTAATAAAGAAAGTTGAAATTACCAAAAATAAAATAGGTTTATATAAAAACACTACTGAAATAAAGCTTATAATTTCTTTCCCACAGGAATACAAACATTATTGGACAGAGTTGAGAGGAACAACACTTTTCTTCTATACCGACAAAAAAAGTACAATAGTAAGTAGCCTAACATGTTCAACTGATTCAACTTTCCCCCAATAAACCCTTTTCGTGTAGTCTATTATTGGTTTTGGATTTTCTACCAGAAAAAAAGAGCCTTTCTAATAAGACCAATTCAAATGAAAAACTTAAAATGTTGTTCCCGAGCAACTCAGAAAGTATTAACTCGTGTCTAGCTGTGAGCTGGATCAGTGGAACCTAGTTTAGAAGAGAAAGTGTTAGGTATCTGGGAACAAATTGCTTAATGCCAAATGAAAGCTTCGGTTTTCCTTCTCATCATGTCGTGATATAAAATTAAAATCCCAAAGGAGCAATGTGACTCCCAAAACATCCTAACATTCACTGTTGCCTTACTTTCCTAGAAAGACAAAAACATACCCCCAAATATAGACTTCTCTAGTGACTTGTTTACAAAAATAATAGTAAATTGATTCTGAGATTTATTTATTTATTTGCTTTCATTTCAAATCATGATTAGTTCATTTTTCCATGAATAAAATATGATATTTGGGCTGGGGATATGTTATGGCAGTTGCCTGGCATGCATAGAACTCTGGGTTTAGTCCCCATAATACTCCCTCAAAGATATAATCTCTTCAAAACTTAAAAAAATTATTTGAGAGAGAGAAGATGGGCATACCAGAGCCTCTAGCCACTGCAAATGAACCCCAGATACATGTGCCACCTTGTGCATCTGGCTTACATGGATACTGGAAAGAAACTGGGAGAGGTCTGTTAGATGCGCCACCGGTCTTTGGCCAGAGAACTTTCAGGAACTATCAAAGAGATCCTGGGCATTGCACAGTCTGTGGGATGCAATGTGGATGGCCGCCACCCACATGACATCATAGATGACATCAACAATGGTGCAGTGGAATGCCCAGCTAGCTAAGAAGTTTATGAAAGAAAAAGTATTCCAATAAAAGATGAAGAAAGAAAAAGAAAAGAAAAGAAACTGGGAGAGAGAGAGGTCTGTTAATCTCATGACTGCCTGGAAGCAACGAGAGAAAAAGGAAGCATCTCAATATCCCTCTCAAGGCAATGGCCTAATTTCCTCTCTTCCTGAAGGTTCTATGACCTCCCAAAAGTTCTCTGCTGGAGAACAACTTTTTACCATATGGTCTTTGGGGGACATTTGAGATCCAAAGTAGAACAGAAGAGAAGGAAAGCTGTTTGTCTAACGTTTCTAATAAAGTCCCTCATTAGCAAAAAACAAACAAACAAACAAAACACAGAGGTAGCAACAGAGGTGGAAGGAGAGGTCAAACAAGAAGACAGGTCATTTGGTGTGCATTCCTGCTTGTCCCCAGTATCAGAAAAATGAAGACCTTGGAGGTAACTTTGTATAATACAGTGACAGAACTGAGGGTCTCTGCTCACTTACTCCTCGGCATGGGGCAGGAGGCCTTGCTGATTGACAGCTGACGTTTTCTGGTTACTTAGCTTTTTTTCTCTTTTTTTCTGAGGTTGGGTCTCCCTTTAGTCCAGGCTGATTTCACTATGTAGTCTCAGGGTGGCCTCAAACTCAGGCAACCCTCCTACCTCTGCCTCCCAAGTGCTGGGATTAAAGGTGTGTGCCACCATGCCCAGCTAGCTTTTTAAAAATACTGGTTCTGTCATTGCTAACTGGGATCTCCAGGCTTTTTCCTAACTTCTCTTTGGTCTGAGTGTATCAAAGAGGGACAGGCAGAAAACAGATGATATCATCAATTGGGCAGTTTGAAAAGTAATAAAGTTTCAATCCAAATCAATGGGCAGAGTCTAGGGAAGTCACAGAATATAGTACGGGGCCCTGAAACTAACCATGTGTGTGTGTCATGTTTCCACACCGAGGAGTGAGAGGAACCAGTAGGAAAGATCACACTCGAAGGAAGTATGACGTTTGGTTGAGGGAGCAACTAACTGCACAGGACACCAAATAATCATCTATCTTCATTTTCCTCCAGTGGGCCACACCGACAGGAAGTCAGAGGGTAAGGACAGCTGGGATGCGATCCTCATATGCCTCTCTCCTGCAGCAGAGTGTTGGGCCGTGATCGGATAAAATAAAATCTAGAGGAGCAGTTAATGCAGAGACATAGAGGGAAGCTCTTGTATTCTCGAAATATAAATGAAATTTACATTCTCTCATCAGGCTCTCAAAGAGTTAAGTGAGGCAAGACACAGGAGGACATAGGTGAAGTCCAGCATTCTGGATGCATTGTCAGCAAGTCTCATACCAACTCAGCTAATTGGGTTTTTGTTGTTGCTGTTTTTTAAAATTATTTTATTTATTTATTTGCAATCAAAGAGAGACAGATAGAGAGAAAAACAGGGAGAGAATGGGCATGCCATTCTCATTCCAGCCACTGCAAACTCCAGATATATGCACCACCTTGTGCATCTGGCTTTAAGTGGGTAATGGGGAATTGAACTCAGGTCATTAGGTTTTGCAAGGAAATGCCTTAATCGCTGAGCCATCTCTCCAGCTCTTTTTTGTTGATTTTTGAGATGGGTCTTATATGTCAGCTGACCTCTCACTCATGATCTCCAGGTGCTCAAGTTCTGGGATGACAGGCATGCACACTGCCACACACTATTTCCAATCCCTACTTTAAAGATGAAAATAGTCAAGTTAAGGAATAAGAACAGTATAAGATCACACAGCTAAAAAGCGGGTATAACCCAGCCCTTGCTTCTTGACTACTATGCTGTGAAGCGGTTATTACAACAAAATGCTGAAGAAACACCCATCTAATCAATTTTAATGAGGAGGATGAAGACCTTTGGGAAAGATTTGGGGGTGATAGTCTCAGAAGAAAGCACTGAAGCAGACCAGGTGAGAACCATAGGTGTTTATCTGGCCAAGCAGCAAGGAAGAATTTAAAGCTGCCTTTACACGTCTAACGGGCTATGAGAAGTCATGTGGGAAAAAAAAATCACTAAATCTGTTTAGTGTTATCCCAGAGAAAAAGACCAGGACTAATAGATGGGAAGTACTGTCTTAGTCAGCCACACCCCACTGGGATGAAGCTCCAAACCAGGCACAGTTCTGGGAGGAAAGGATTTATTGAAGCTACAGATCTAGGGGAAGTTCCATATTGGAGAAAAAGGCTGGCCCCCTTTCACAGGTCCAAGCAGAGATTGAAACCCATCACCAGAAACTCCAAAGCAAGCAAGTACACTCCATCTCGAAAAGAACAGGAACTCCAGGCTTGAGCTCATACTTCTCTTTGCATATGTGTAGCTGGAATTCCAGACACATCTTTGGGCTGGACCTCAGGATGGCCAAGGTGACACACACTCCAGCCAGGCAGCTGAAGAAAAACTTTAATAAACTCTTGAATCTATTGGGGGACACCCCTTCAAATTACCACAGTACCTAGAGAAAAGCTGTAGCTCAATATGGGAAAGAACCTTGCTGTAGCAGAGCTGGCTTTAGTTCTGTGTTAGACACACAGGATACATCTCAGTGGGACAGCAATGCCCTGCTGCTAGAGGACTCTGGGAGAGATGCCCTGGAGCAGATTCGCCAAGCCTGGGGAGACAGATAGCCTGGAAGCCTTGTCAAGAGCTATGACTCCTCAACCAGTGGATCAGCCACTCATGGACTTGCAGCCTCCTCCTTGCGGCATCAGTGCTCACAGCTTAACCTTCACAGTCCACCAGAAGAAAAATTCTGGTTTGGAAGCCAAGCATGGTGGTGCACAACTTTAATCCCAACACTTGGGAGACAGCGGTAGAAGAATCACCAAGAGTTCAAGGCCATCCTGAGACTACATAGTGAATTCCAGCTGAGCTTGGGCTAGAGCCAGACCTTATCTTGGAACCCCTCCCCCCCAAAAAATTCTGCTTTTGTTTCCCTGTATCTCCTTATATATTTAATTCTCTCCCCATTGGAAATAAATAGGCCAACCCAAATTTATCCCTAAATCACATCAATATTGAAACAAAGAATGGACAAAAGTGCCTATTTATATGTCCTACCTTAGAAAAATTAAAATATAGAACAATGAATTGTATGAAGCATAACCAAGAAAAACTAAAAGATAAAGTGAAGAATGGGGCTAATTTGGCAAAAAATTAAACAAAACAGAATATCCCAGCACTCGGGAGGCAGAGGTAGGAGGATCGCCATGAGTTCAAGGCCTCCCGAGTGCTGGGATTAAAGGAGTGCACCACCACGCCCGGCTGTTACATGGTTCTTTTACCCTCCAGAGCAAAGATGTAAATAATCTGAGGAGCACAGAGAACAGTAAAATATAGCAACGTAATTAGAAAATAAAGAAAGTTGAGTTTGGACTATATGATTTGATTTTTAATTTAATTAATTATCACATGGTTATATAAATAAAATTTTGATAATGACTATATTAAATCACCTGCAAACTTCATGAAAATGTAATTGCTGGCTTTTGCAAATTTGTGTGACTCAGGTCCAGCACACGCTGCATCATGCATTTCCAAATACCTGTTGGGATTGGGAAAACCAGGATAAAAAAAAAAGAAAGTGCAAAGAAGTTGAAAAGAATCCATCATTTTTTCCCTTCATGCTAGAACTGTCATTTTTTTCCTTCATGCTACCCATGAAATAATTTAATGAGATTTTCCTTTTTCTTTGCAGTATGTTGACAAGTTAGACATAGTAAACCTTGTAAGTCTTACCGACCAGAATGCAACTGAAAAGCATTGTGCAAAATTTACCCTGCTTCTGCCCAAAGAGGAAGTGCAACTGAAGGTGAGTGAGGAGAGAAGGTAAGGGAGTTAGGCTTATAAATAACATGTATCTCCACATCCAGTAGTTGGGTTACAAGGGGAATTGAGTCTAATACTTTGTTAATATTTCCTGCTCTTTGCCAAGGGCATTTTCTGAATTGGATGTTAAAAGAACCTGTTCATTTATTTACCATACAAGCACCCTGAAATTTTACACCTCTACCCTCTGACAAAGTCAAGGATGCCACCTGGTATTTATACGGTTTCTTGAACCAGTGAAGTGAGCTAATAAAAGCCAACCAACAGCCACAGTAATAACATAGAGAGGACCTGGAAAGGATAAAAATGATATTGGAAGTTCCCGAAAGGTTCCCCATTGACTTTGACAGCTGTATTTAGTCTAATAAGAGTCACCTGGACCTGGGGCCTGGCATCTACAGTTCAGCAAGGTGCCCACATGATTCCTTGGTGTGGTAAAGAACGCAGGTGCCTAGGGTTAAATGTGGCTCGTTTAGGCTCATCAATTCACCTCCTTGTGCATTTGTGTCTTGACTTCTTGGCTCAGATATGATTCTCTCACTGTGGCCTAAGCTGGTCACTTTATTCAATTTGTAACCTTGTCCTCTACCCGAGTCACACCATCAAGCTGCGCTGTCTTACCTGCTCCACATTTCAGTTTTTTGTTTTTTGTTTTTTTGGTTTTTCGAGGTAGGGTCTCTTTCTAGTCCAGGCCGACCTGGAATTCACTATGTAGTCTCAGGGTGGCCTCAAACTCATGGCAGTCCTCCTACCTCTGCCTCCCGAGTGCTGGGATTAAAGGCGTGTGCCACCACGCCCAGCTCACATTTAAGTTTTCTACTTATTTCCTTCAGACCCTGTTTGTTCTTCCTTGCTATAAAACTTCATGAGAACAGGACCTTTGTTTTTCTCCCAACACATAGAATAATGCCTAGAACTTAACAATGTATATGTATATATATTTAATACTTTATTTACTTGTACTCTGAAGGAGATAGAGAGGAGAGAGAGAGAGAGAGAGAGAGAGAGAGAGAGAGAGAGAGAGAGAGAATGAGAATGGCACACTAGGGCCTCTAGCCACTGCAAATGAACTCCAGATTCATGTGTCACTTTGTGCATCTGGCTTTATGTAGGTGCTGAGGAATCGAGCCTGGGTCGTTAGGCTTTGAAGGCAAGTGCCTTAACCTCTGAGATGTGTAAAATAACAATAAAAACACCTTTTATTGAGGTGCTGGGAAGATGATCAAAGACACATATAGAAATCACAATTAGTCTTATTTTCTACTCTAGAATAAGGCATCTATCCTTCCATAAAACAGAATAAGTATTCCAGTGAGCTGAGAAGAAGAGATTGAGTTCATAGTCACAGGAAGGCTAGAAGAAAACAAATCATAAGAAGTGGTCACCTCAGAAATTCCCATGTAAGACAGAGACAGCAAGACGAATGATAGAAAAATAGCCAAGTGGTTAAGATCAGCCTACTTTTTGGGTAAGGATGAAGATGGGGGGACTTCATAACTGTGCCAATTAAAAGTGGGCTGTGTGAGAAATTTTGCTGTGATGTTACTTTCCTGATTTCTCAGGAAGGACAGATCACAACTCAGTTTTGATTTAGTGATGTAGAACGTTAGCAGGAACGACTCCATTTTGATTTTTAGTGTGGTCAGTTGGAGCTTGTTGAGGAAGCCCGGTCCCCACCATGCCCCTTAGAATAATGCCTTTTGACAAGAGTAAATAAGGTAGTGTCTGTGAAGTGCTTGGCACAAGGTAATAACCATGAGGGGCTTGGTGCCATAGCCATCATTAAAACACTCAGAAGACTTTGGCTGATGTTGTTACCGTTGGTAATGGCCGCAGTGGTATCATTTAGAGCTAAGAACTGGAAGGTTTTTACATTGGGTTCCCTAAATTTCAAGCAAGCCAATGTTAAATACCAATGAAGGGAATAAACATTCTTTGACTGCAGAAATAAATTTGCTAATATTAAAGATTTATAAGCTGGGCATGGTGGTTCATGCCTTTAATCCCAGCACTCGGGAGGCAGAAGTAGGAGGATCACCATGAGTTCAAGGCCACCCTGAGACTACATGGTGAATTCCAGGTCAGCCTGAACTAGAGCAAGACCCTACCTCGAAAAACAAAACAAAACAAAAAAAGGATTTATAGTTAAGTATAAATTTGTGCAATTCTACTTGTTTAGTAAGCAAGTTAGCGATATACATTTCTGTTTTCTGATGAAAGAAAATGGAGTTAATGTTGGTAGTTCGAAGCAAAAAGGAAAATGAATTATTTCTTCCCTTTTACTGATTATAGTTAAATTTTAAATTTTTTCAGCTGATTTAAACAATGTGCTTCAACAAAATAATATGTACTTTTGTCAGTCTTGCTGGGTTTTCATGGTGGACATATTTTGTCATAAAATAAATTATGTGAAATTGTACAGTTATCTAAACTTAACACAGACATCGATGCTTACAGCTGCTTTCTGCTTTGTCGTTTTGCTTTTCTTGACATGTTTAGACGGAAAACACGGAACGTGGGGAGGAATGGAGAGGCTTCCTTCTTACAGTAACAGAGGTAAAAGGTCATTCCTTTCTTTTTCTTTTTTTTGAAAGAGAGCCCAGGGTGGCCTTGAACTCAAGGTCATCTGTTAACACCTACTAGGAGATGCAGTTGAAAGAAAGTGCTAACCATAACAAGGTTTCCTGAGAGATCTAAATCCCTGGGTTTAGGCACCTCAGCGCATTAGGTAGCATGTCAGTCTCATAAATCCTTGATTTTATCCCCAAATTTTTATCTTTACCAGAGCTGAGCATGGTGGCTCATGCCTTTAATCCCAGCACTCAGGAGGCAGAGGTAGGAGGATCACCGTGAGTTCTAGGCTAGTCTGAGACTGCATAGTGAATTCCAGGTCAGTCTGGGCTAGAGTGAGACCCTACCTTGAAAAACCAAAAAAAAAATTTATATGTGTGTGTGTGTGTGTGTGTGTGTGTGTGTGTGTGTGTGTGTGTATCTATATCTATATCTAATCAGGTGGGAAGAGAGGGACAGAGTAAAGGAGTAAACATGCAAGATTGTGTTTTCAAATTTTGATAACTGTTTTGAGGAAAATGAGTTGGTGAGCAGGGGCCCATGAGCTCAGCCTTCACAATCCTATCTGATATTCCCAGACTTTTTCTTTTCGAGGCAGGGTCTCGCTCTAGCCCAGGCTGACCTGGAATTCACTATGTGGTCTCAGCGTGGCCTCTGCCTCCTGAGTGCTGGGATTAAAGGCGAGCATCACCATGCCCAGCAAGACTTTCTTGACATTGCTGAGTTCAGTATGAACTGTGAGAGGTTTGATGCTGCTCCAGTGAGCTCGAGGGCAAGGTCCATGTACATTGCTTTGAGATCCGATCCCAAGGGAATGTCACTGAAGAAGGGTGGCCATCAAGCACAGGCTTCAGTTGGTTTCGAGGCAGCTCTAGGATGCTCACCTTGGATGGAGATCTTCTATTTGTGATCCTATCATTCCTGTCATGAAGCTCCTTAGAAGCCACAGGCTTGTTTGTACTAAACTAGAACATTGTCTTTCTAGTCTACATACTGTTCTGATTGTTTCAGCTGTCGGTTCCCCAACATGTGTCACTTCTACCTGGACAATTAATCCGACTGCATGAAGTCCTAGAGAAAGAAAAGGAAAGAAGGCTTGAGACAGACCAGCCACCGGGGTTGTCTGTCGACAAAAAGAAGGAACCGGCGGACGATTACATGGATGTACTGAGCCCCATGCCGGCGTAAGTGTTCTAGTCTCTCATTGTTTTGACTAATTCTCAATTACTGATTAGAGTCCCAATTAGAGCCTTCCTTCCTTCCTTCCTTCCTTCCTTCCTTCCTTCCTTCCTTCCTTCCTTCCTTCCTTCCTTCCTTCCTTCCTTTTGGGTTTTTTCGAGGTAGGGTCTCACTCTAGCCCAAGCTGACCTGGATAGTCTCAGGGTGGCCTCAAACTCACGCCAATCCTATCTCTGCCTCCCAAGTGCTGGGATTAAAGGCGTGTATCCCCACCCACCACGACTCAGGGAACTGAGCTGAAGAGGGGGCGGAAAGATTGTGAGAGCCTTGGTGGGGGAGACTATCCAGAGGCATGACACCCCTCAGTAACAACACACTTGGGCCAGGAGAACCCGGCTGAGTACTAGGCTATCCATGGTCCCCTGCCACGAGGACTGATTGAGACAGCCCACGGAGGAGGATATCTAGCTGATTGGGGATTGGGAGGGGGGCAGCGGGGAATTGGGGATAACAACTCATTGTTTGCCCACTAAATAATATAACTCATTATGGTCAATAAATATATATATTAAAATTAAAAAAAGGTATGTCTCCCCATGCCCAGCCCAATTAGAGCTTTTTAAACCAGGGGATGAACTGCATATCTCTCAGCACCTGCCAAATTTCCTCTATTATATCATGAGTAAAATAATCAAATTTGAACTAACTCTCTCACCACAGAGGAAATCCCCTTCTGCCCACACCTTAGACGAAGCAGATCTCCTTCCGCAGTTCAGACCTAAATTAAAATTCCTTTGAAGAAGGAAGGAAAAGATTTTTTTTCTCACTAAACAAGTCTACAATTGACTAGTTTTCTATCATTAAGTATACTAATGAATTTCAAATACTAGAAATATTCTGTTTAATGAATTAACCACCAAGGAGTCACTGAGTTTTTACTTTGAAGAAGGATGTGTAGAAGGTGTTGAAAGGGATTCAGTAACATCTCACATGTCCCTTCTTTATTGTTGAAAAAATTATGGGCCATTTCCTCTTGGAATCTTGTCAACAAAACTTGTCCTGGTGCCATTTTTGACATCAGGTTTGGATGTAGTCTGTATGCACTGTGTCACTGAAACATGATCAGCAATGCCGGAGACTGAAACCAGACAACTGATCCACTCACAGTATAAAGTTCACAGAATGATCCTTTTTTTTTCCTCCATAAAACAAGTAATAGTTTTATTACAGATAAACAAATGAAATATTAAAATTATTCCTTGTCACTCCACTCAAAGATATTTGACACTATCATTTTAAAAAATATTTTTATTTATTTATTTATTTACAAGTGGGGGAGGAGAGAGAGAGAGAGAGAGAGAGAGAGAGAAGAGAAGAGAGAGAATGGGTATGCCAGGGCTTCTAGCTAGTGCAGATAAATTCCAGATGCATGCTCCACTTTGTGCATCTGGCTTTACACCGGTATTGGAGAATCAAACCTGCGTCCTTAGACGCTGCAGGCAAGTGCCTCAACCGCTGAGCCATCTCTCCAGCCTGCCACTCATATTTTTTATGTAGCCCATATTCTCCCAAGTTTTTTCTGAGTATGACTATATATTTCACTGCCTACAATATACATTAAATAGTGCTTGATGTCTCATTTTTGTGTGTATGTAGTATGTGAGGATGCCATGTGTATGGGTACATGTACACGTGTCTGTACATATGCATGCTGGGGGTTCATTTTAGGAGTCTTCCTTGATGGCCCTCCTCTTTATCCTTCTGAGGCTGGGTCTCTCACCAGGGCCCAGAGCTTGTGGGTTCAGCTAGTCTCTGCTACCTGCTGGGATTCCAGGTGGATACCACAACCACTTGACATTTACATGGTTACCAGGGCTCTGGTTCTCATTTTTGCATAGCAAGTGCTTTACTGACTGGGCCATCTCCCTAGGCCCTAATTTCTTCATAAAAAGCCCCACAATGTCATAGAAAGATGTATTACACCAACCAAAAAGAGTCAATTCATAAATATTCCTAACAGAAGCTATTTAAAACAGAGCATGAGGAGAGAATTTGGAGATGTGTTGGAGTCCTTGCAAGGAAACCACCTGGAAATATCAATCCAAAATTCTGGTTGTCAACCAAGAGTGGGGATATACTGTTAATATTGTTTTAGGTTGTCACATGCTAATGATGATTGTGTGCTGATTACTGGAGAGCGCTTCAGGTACTTTTTATGGAAAAGATAATAATTGCTGATTTAAAACACATTTTGGTAGCATTATTTTAAGGTAATAATCTTCATAAGTTTTTTAAAAACATCTATTTTTCTCTCTCCTCTCCAGATGTTTTTATACAGTTTCCCGGAAAGAAGCAACTGAGATGTTGGAGAAGAAACCTTCCTTGGGAAACATGATCCTGAGGCCGGGTAGTGACAGTAGAAACTACTCCATCACTATCCGGCAGGAGATAGAGTATGTTTAATTAAAACATATATAGCATTAACTAAAGTATGATATTGAGCTGGATGTGGGTGGCCCACACCTTTAATCCCAGCATTAGGGAGGCAGAGGTAGGAGGATCACCCTGATTCGAGGCCACCCTGAGACTACATAGGGAATTCCAGGTCAGCCTGGGCTAGAGCAAGACCTTACCTCAAAAAACAACAGAAAGTATGATATTCTGAGGACCAAAGCCACACAGGTTCTGGTCAGTACCAGGTAAACATTATTGGGGCTGAAAATATAATTACCAGAAAGGGAAGGAGCGTGACATAACACAGTTAAGGCTAAGCCAAGGCTATGTGCAGCGGGGAAGAATGTCAGTACTTTGATCTTGGGTACAGGACCTTATTCATTCTACTCAGCACCTACTATGTGCAAAGTACTCCTCTAGGCACCAGGGAGGGATACAGAGAGAAAAACCTGCCTACTGTGCTGGGTTCAAGGACTTTACAGTCTTGTAAGGAGACGTAGACTAAACAAGGAAGTCCACATCAGACAACCTGGAGCAAAATAAAGCAGAAACATGGGACTCTCGGTGGTAACAAAGAGAGCATTCCTGTGGGTGCTACGTTTTAATATTGAGTGGTCATGGAAGACTTACTTGATTGACTTTAAGGAGAGGTGTGAAGGGAGTGAGGGAACAAACTGTGCCAGTATTTGGGCATGAGCCTTCCAGGCAGCAAGTGCATGTGCCAGAGGCAGAAGAATGCCAGGCTTGTTCGAGACACAGAGAAAGGCCATGGTATCTGCCATTGAGTGAGCAAGGAGAAGAGAGGGCAGGACAGGTCTCTTTATATCCTTGCAAGAATGTCAAGCTCGGCATCATTCCCACACAAGAGCCGCTTGGTGTCTTTGAAGGTCATCTAAGTGAGCTCAGCTTCTGAATTTAATTTTCCTCACAAATAACAGATAAGCAACTGTGATTTCTGCTACAAATGTGGGTTATGGCCAAAAGCAATTAATACCTACATGTTGGCATGGAATTTAATGTCATGGTTTTATTTATATTTGTATGATATTTAAGCTGTATTTTAAACTCATAAGAGAATTTGGCAAAGGAGTTTGTATCAGTTACATGATTCTAATTTTAGTATTATATTCATTTTCCAATTTTAAGCCATTTGGTGGTCATAAAAATGTATATTTTGTAAAAAAATTAACCTCTCCTATTCATATTTAGGAAATAAGAAATGAGGTAAGATAGTGAAACTAATGCATTTTAACACTGGACAGAGTCTGTTAATTTAGGCTTTTGAGACTAATTTATTCATGAACATGGCTCAGGATACTTGGAACTATTATAACATGAGTCTTATACTAAGGATTGTTAACATCGTAACAATCTGTGCTCCATACTATATCAAAGCAGGCCTTTGAGAATGCACAAACTCGATTATCTCCTATTTCATCGGTCACTAGATTTTTGCTTTTTTAAAAAAAATTTTATTCATTCATTTTCAAGCAGAGAGAGAGAGAGAGAGAGAGAGAGAGAGAGAGAGAGAGAGAGAGAGAGAGAGAGAGAGAGAGAGAGAGAGAGAGAGAGAGCGTACCAGGGCCACCACCTTGTGGGTCTGGCTTATGCGGAACCTGGGGAATTGAACCCAGGGCCTTAGATACTGGAGGCAAGTGCCTTAACCACTGAGCCATCTCTCCAGCCCACTAGTTTTCTTTTAAGGAGAATTGTAGAAAGCATTGGTATTGTAGTTGGCTAACAGACCACAGACTGTAAAGATTTGGACATAAATCTAGACTACTAGGAAACACCTGTGTTTCTCATAAAATCAAGTCATTCTTTTTGACAGGTAGATTATGGAAGAAATGTGCAGCTGTGCGTGGGCTGGGTGTTTCTGGTAAACACTAGCTGAAAAGAACAAGTTGGTTTACAAAGCAGTACTAGAAAGTAATTTTTCCCCATGTGTTGACAGATAAACTGTAGGAGGGAAGGTTGTTTTCAGGAATATCAAAAACAACTTATTGCTAAATTACCAGGTGACTCCCCTCTCTAGGTGTTGACTATCACCCATCTTTACCCAACTCAGTGGAGTGGCAAGGGAACTGTAAGGCATAATGCTGTTCCTACAGCACATTTCATGTTTTCTTGATATTCGACTAGGTGCTGTGTTAGTATTTTAGATGTTTTGAACAGTCATTAACAACTGAGGAAGCTATAAGAAATCTTTACCACAAATTCATCCTTTTGCAAAAGTTAAGCTCAGAACCACATTTAATGTCGTATTTTATTTTTTTGAGGTAGGGTCTCTCTCTAACCCAGGCTGACCTGGAATTCACTATGTAGTCTCGAGGTGGCCTCAAACTCTCAGTGATCCTCCTGCCTCTGCCTCCTGAGTGCTGGGGTTAAAGACAGGTGCCAGCATGCCCGGCCACATATTTTTTAGACTAATTTTTTTTCTTTTTGGTTTTTCGAGGTAGGGTCTCACTCTAGCTCAGGCTGACCTGGAATTCACTATGTAGTCTCAGGGTGGCCTCGAACTCACGGTGATCCTCTTACCTCTACCTCCCAAGGGCTGGGATTAAAGGCGTGCGCCACCATGCTGGCTTGCTCATGTTTTTGAGTGTGCGTCTGTGGAATGTATGGTGTGTGTGTAGTGTTATGTGTGTGGCATATGCACATGCACGCTGAGGCCACATGAGAACATCAGGTGCACCTCTCCCTCATTGTCTCACTGGTTCTGGAGCTTGTCATTTCTGTGAGTCCTGGTGATTCTCCAGTTACTCCTCCTTGCAGGATGGGGTCACAGATGGATGTCACCACATCCAGCTGTTTACGTGGGTGCTAGGGTACCAAACTCAGTGTTCTCAGGCTCCCTCAGGCTCCCACAAGCCATCTCTCTGGCCCTGTTGTTTTGCTTTTGAGACATGGTCTTACTCTAAAGGAATATGAACTGGAAGTGGAAGTGATTTAAGAGACGTGAGAAGGCCTGTAGACCAGCTGAACCTGAGGACCTAAACAAAGGACACAGAGTGAATTAGTCTGTTATTCAAACAAATGACATCATCATAAGTGCTGTTCATTTTTCAACATTGGAAAAAGTCTTAGTCCTAAACAGATATGAATCAGAGGAATTCAAGACAAGCATGCACAGCTAACTGGCATGGATGTGATCCTAGACTCTGCTCTCAGCATATGCTCACTGCTAGCAGATAGCATAATGAGTTTTTTTTTTTGCATAATGAGTTTTTGATATTTTAAAATTTTTGTTTTACAAATTTTATTGTACATCTAACACTGGAATAGAAGTGAATATTCTTTCTGTTCTTAAGCCATTCATAATCAATAAAATCCCATGGATTGAGGGTAGTGACAATTTGGAGTGGTCTGTGACTGTGGAAAAGACAGGAAGTGGTATCTGTTGTACTTTCCCTCCCAGCTCTCTGTTACCCAGTGCCTGATAAGATTCCTGGCTAGCAGTGGGCCAGGCTGCTATCTGAGACAGCACAGGAAAGGCTATGGAGGGCTGTGTGCTCGGGTCAGCAATCTAGAGAATATGTGCCTTTGACTTGTATATGCCTATATAAGATTACTGCTCTCTTTTTGCAATACTGGGGATCGGACCTAGAACCTTGAGCATGCTGAATCACACCCCCTTTACAAAGATGTTACAATATTGTTTACAGGTTATTGACATTCATGCCTGATTTTTAGTTCTTAATTTTTTCCTCTATTCTTTATTCACTCACCTACTGACCCAGATATCCTACACTCCCCTCCCCAGAAGAGATATAGTAAACAAGATTATTGATGATGAGTTAGTCAGCAATGGGCACCCATGTCTACTATACAGATGTCCTACACTCCCTCCCCAGAAGATACAGTAAACCAGATTATTGATGATGATGATGACTTAGTCAAACTATAGTAATGGGCACACGTGTCTACTATGCAGGGTGCATTTTACACTCATTTCACTTTCCACTGAATCAGTCATATAATCAGAGACCAACCTCTTGTTTCCCTTCAGCTTGCCAAGAATCAAGCACTACAAAGTGATGAGCACTGGGAAAAGCTACACCATTGAATTGGAAAAACCTGTAAGTGGCTACTAATTGCTGATGAGCTTCCTCCTGTTGTCCTCCTAAGCTATCCTGTAGAATAGACGTCTTCCTTTGGGACCTAGCTCTGGTAGAGACAAGCAGATAAGAGGCTGAGAAGAGGCATGCCAGGATAGTGATGAGTGGACAAGATGAATTGCTTCTAAAAGCTCTGTTCACTTTGCTTCCTTTGCAAGTCATTATCAACACAAATATTTCATGAGAAATATTTTTATTAATGTCTGTTTTACATCCTCTAAGTATTTAAATGTGCTTATATCTATCAGGGGAAAAAAACCACCTGTGACCAAATAGCCATCTAATACCTTGTCAATGTTAAGGAATCTTAATAGCAATATACCAGAAGATGGGGTTTCTTTATTGTCTTCAGCCCCTCCGCCAGCCTAGCTGACTTACAACAGGGCTAATGATTGATAGATCTTAGCCCCCCTTTAACTCCCCCTTAGGTATCATGCCAGGAGTTAATTTACAAGTGCAATTTAATTTTCCCATTACCTGAGGTAGACATTATCATGCCTACTATACAAGGGAGAAAACTGGCATTTCCATAGCATTCCATGTGCATAGATTTCCCCGTGTAGCCCAGGCTGCCTTTTGTCTGTTTCCCAACTGCTGGGATGATGGGTACTCACCACGGTCCGATTCCCATAGGGCTTTTTCACTAAGCTCAAATGAATCAGAGGATCAAATTGCAGAAAGAGGATCTAAATACTCAAGCCTGCACAGTCCATGGAGAAAGACATCAACAGCCTGGGTCATTCCCATTGCCTTAGTCCTACACTATAACCAGGCTGCACTTCAACAGTTGTTTGGGGGGGTATGTGTGGGTGTCTCGAGGTAAAGTCTCGCTCTAGCCCAGGCTGATCTGAAATTCACTAGGTAGTCTCAGGGTGGCCTCAAACTCGGCTATCCTACCTCTGCCTCACAAATGCTGGGATTAAAGGCATGCGCAACCACACCTGGCTAATTATTTCTTCAAGGTTACTACCTAGGATATTTGGGTTTAACCAGATGTTGCTTATTTTATGGGGTGGATGCATCTTAGTTACTTGTAGACCCCTAAGCTATCCTCTTATAGTGAAGGATTAAAATGCTTACATTCTCTGGTTCCAAGTAGAAGAAGCCAACTATGCCTTAAGGAAAAATGAATTTATTATGTTTTAAAATGAACACGCTGAAGGCTAGCCAGTTTTCAGGGGTTAGGAAGCAACTATTCTAATTATGGTGGTTTGCTTCAGGTGTCCTCATAAATTTAATGTGTTCTAAATGCTTAATCCCAGCTGATGGCAGTTTTGGAACTGGAATTTTGTTGGAGTTGTGCTGTTGGGGATGGGCTTATGGGGGTTATAAGCCAGCTTCCCCTTGCCAGTGTTTGGCACACTGATGCTGTTTTGCCATTTGCTGTGGCGGAGGTGATGTCCACCCCTCTGCTCATGCCATCGTTTTCCCTGCCATCATGGAATTCTAAGTCAGAATACTCTCCCCCACAAGCTGTTTTTTGGTTGAGTTCTTGGTGCCAGCAGCGAGGAAACTGACTGCAGTACAAATGACACCTAATCTAAAATTTGGAAGCTTTGTCATTTCTCGTGCTTATATTTAATTCAAATTCCAAGAAAGGAGCATCTTTTGGCCTAACTTGGCTCATTCTTGTTTTAATTGTGAGAAAGGAAGATACCTAAATAAATTCAACAGACTGGTCAAATTGTCATTGAAAAGGGGACATAAGGCACAATTAAGTTAAGGTCATTTCAGCAAGTCACTGGAGTTTGGTATTGACTCGGTTTTTCTGGAGGTCAGAAGGTAGACAGTTAACTCAACAAACTGCAGGTAAGTCTTTCCTTCTTTCAGTGACACTGCTCTCACTTCTCACTTTTCTTTATATAGGTAACTCTCCCAAATCTTTTCAGTGTCATTGATTATTTTGTGAAGGAAACTCGAGGAAATTTAAGGCCATTTATATATTCAACTGATGACAACCATGGTATGTGCTTCACTTTATTAAGGAAAGCAACCTGCCACTAAAAGATATTGACAGAATTTGTAATGCCAGCCAAAGTATAAGCAGATTTGATTTGAAATTCATCCATTTTGTATTTTTTTTACTGAGTCTGGGAAAATAAAAATAAAAATACCATTCTTGTGTAGTGGACAGGCCATGTACTGAGACTTCACTCTGTCCATCATTCTGCTTGGCTTTATCAACTAAGGGCAGAGATAAGAGGAAACCGTGACACAGAACCACAGAAAGACTGGAAATGGGCCCTAGGCAACGCAATGGAGAAGCTTTACTCTGCTACAAAGGCAGGAATCAGATGGCAAGACAGCAAGGAGTGGCTGGGTGGGGTGGTGGCAAGCTACTGATAACAAAGACTGCAGTCAGGACCAGTTACAGATTTTGTAGGCTCACAATCCACAAGCTAAGAATTTCAAAACAGTGATAGACTGCAGCCTTCTTAAACCCAGCACGGGACTGTGCCAACCACACAGTTCATGTCCATCAAACTGGCTGTTTGTATCCCAGTTTTTGGCACAGGGAGGCAGGCAGGCAGGATAATCTGTTCTACACTGAGTTCCTGTACTATGAGGGGAACTTTACCTGACAAGGGGCACATCTGCAAAGTCTAACTAAAAGGGTAGACAGTTTAAAAGTCTAAGTTCTTAAAAATATTACTATTAGGACATGGTGACACACATTTTTGATCCCAGCACTTGGAAGGCAGAGGTAGGAGGACTGCTGTGAGTTCAAGGCCACCCTGAAACTATATAGTGAGTTCCAGGTCAGTCTGGGCTGCAGCGAGACCCTATCCCACTGTAAAAAAGCAAACAAACAACATAAACACACACACACACACACACACACACACACAAATTAGATGACATGTAACAATTCAGAGAATTCAAAAGCCCACCCTGGCTAAGGAGCTATGCCTCTACACTAACAGCTGTGTGGCCCTGTCTGTCCAGTCTCTTCAAAGTTAGAGAACAATTTCAACATTCCTCTCATGTCCCTGAACCCACTTTTCCTGGGATCCCAGGCCAGAAGAGGATTTTCTCTTTGGGTGTTGGGTACACTTACTGTCATCACAGTCACTTTCAAAAGCAGCGAGGGCACAAAAGTAAAATAGAACGAGAATGAAAATAGGACTAAGTAAAGGCCCCCAAACTTAACAAATACTTCTGAAGTTTTAAGAGAGCCTTGTGGGCATCTGGACTTGTTTCTGGAATATGGGCTCAGCTTGCTGGGGCACTGCGGGACTGCTGGGCACTTAGAATTAATGTGTCTTAAGTTGGAAAATGGTAGTTGTAGAATGTCAACTGTTTAAATGTGGAGATGTAGAAAACAGAAAATGAAATATTTGCCGACCTTTGCTAACACATATTAGCATCTGGTTCTCTTATGAGCAGTGATAGAGCTCAAATGATCAAATATATTTCCTTGATTTTACCCCAATGTCAGAAACTAGAAATTTAGGATGATAATTTAAAAAATACTTATTTGCAAGGAGAGAAGAGAGAGCAAGAGTAAGCGGGGTGGGAGAAGAAAGAAAATGAATGAGAATATGGACACACCAGAGCCTCTTGCCATGCAAACTCCAGATGCATGCACCACTTTGTGCATCTGGCTTTATGTGGGAACTGAGGAATCAAACCTGGGCTATCAGACTTTTGTAAGCAAGTGCCTTTAGCCACTGAGTCATCTCTCCAGCCCCCTAGGATTTTTGACTGCTATTGTCTTAAAATTTTTTCTTCTTCTTTTGAGGCAGTGTCTCACTCTAGCCCAAGCTGACTCACTCTGTAGTTCCAGGGGAGCTTTGAATTCATAGTGATCCTCTCTGCCGCCTGAGTGCAGGGGCTGAAAGGCGTGAGCCATCACACCTGGTTTTAAAAATCAGAAGTTTAAAAAAGCCATTTCAGAATATAGTAAGGCAGGTAAAGAAAACCTGAAACTAGAGAGTAAGAACTTAGACATGACAGGTCTCGGGTACAATAGAGTAAAAAGAAACTTTAACTTTCAGTATCAACTTACCTAACAGTTATTTGTACAAGCAGAAAAATTAACTCTCGTTCCAAGAACCGATTGCTTTGAAATACTAGTATATTAAGTTTTTCTATCCATAATTCTTAGGCCAACCCAACACAGAAGAGAGAAATGACAAGTTGAAGAAAACGCCACACAAAGCATGAATAAAATCTGAACTGCCTTCATGTATCTTGGAAATTTGTATCTTCAAAAAATTTTCACTTTTAAAGTAAATTACCATTCTTCCTGTGATTTCTAAGTCACTCATTTGGACACCAGAATTCCACAATGTAGCATATAGTTTCATTATTTTATCAGTGGGAAATAAATTCCCCTGCATTCCTCTGCAATGACTGATGATGCAAGTGGAAACCACAACCTTCCTAAATAGAGGTGCTTTCTGGGCTTCAATGTTCCTATAGGGTTTTCCACTGCAGTTTCTAGTTCTACATTCTACCTATTCCAAAACAAAAACACTTCACCCAAATCAATCTTACTAGGCTTTCAGTGAAATCTGATTTGACCAATTAACCAAATGTTATATAAATTAGTTGGTCAGACATGAAATGTACTAGTAAATACCCCCTTCTACTGAAAATAAATGGAGTTGATTCATTTTTATATTCTCTATTTTTTTTGATAGTTCAACATTAACCCAAACATCCTTTAAATGATGGTGAAATGTCACACAGTACCATGTACACACATATGACGCATAGTGATTCCAGGTCTCGGAGATGGCTTGGGGGATAAAGTTCTTGCTGCACAAGTGTTGAGTACCATAGTCGAGATCCCCGGCATACCTACCTGTGAGAGAAGAGACAAACACAAGAAATGCCAGAAGCTCTTGGCCCAGCTATCCCAGTGAAAAGAGCAATAACAAGAGACCCTTGCCTCATGTGAGATGGAAGATGAGGACTGACACCTGAAAATTGTCCCCTGACCTCCATGTTATGTACTGTGGCACACGGGCCCACATTCACATTTGTGGACATATGTAATGTATATATATATACATATATATATATACATATATATATATATCATATATGTATATATATACCATATGCCAGACTACATATACTGAGCCAAAATCTCAGACCTACTAATCCATAAACCTTTTCCTTAAAAACAAACTTCTAGGTTGATTTTGATGGTCACAGCATTTAAGAATCACTCAATTAAGACAATATTAAAGGCAAAGCAAAATCCTGTCTCATTAAGTACATCTTTGCAGGTTGGGAGTGCATACATAGCTCAATGGCAGAACCCTTGCCTACTGTGTAAAAGGTTTTGGGTCCAACACCCAGTAAGTACACTAGCATGGAAAAACAAATACAAACCCAACCACCCCTAAACTTTGTAAAATGAAGACAAAATGTATTTTCAGAAACAAATCATGATCAAGTATGCCAGAAGCAGACTTTCACAAAATGAAATTCCAAAGGAAACCTTTCAAATAGAAAGTGATGACAGTTCAATCCACTCAGGCTCTGGAACAAAACATCTTAAGCTAGGTGATTTGTAGTAACAGAAAATTTTATTTCTTCCAGTTCTTGAAGTTGGGAAATTCATAAGCAAAGTGCCAGTTTGGTGTTTGGTCAGGTTCCAATTCTCAGTCAAAAGATGGCATGTTCTCACTGTCCTTCCTAACATGGCAGGACTTACCTGTTCACCCATTTTTTTGTGTGATTTTTTTTTGAGATAGGGTCTCGCTCTAGTCTAGGCTGATTTGGAATTCACTATGTAGTCTCAGGGTGGCCTTGAACTCACGGCAATCTTCCTCCCTCTGCCTCCCGAGTGCTGGGATTAAAGGCGTGCACCACCACGGCTCAGGACACATTTTTTTGAGCCTTGTTTATAAGGTTGACAGGAAGTTAAGAGAAATAGTGGTCGGAAACAGGACCAGAAAATCTGAGTTTCTGAAATTGGATCAAAAAAATTTCATGTTCCAATGCCCAGGCACTTGGCAGGAGCAAATGGAAATATCATCTTGGGCATGACATCATTTCTGTAAGTTTTCAAAATGCTGGCAAGTAATTAAGACAATCAGGTGCACAGGAGGGAGGAAAATAAGACTGGAAAACAAGCAAAAGAAACACAAAACAACTAAGTGAGACATCTCTATCACACCCTCCAAGGACCAGGACACTGGGGAAGAGGTGTTAGAAAGGAAGAGTGCTTACAATATTGTCTTCCAGACACAAAGTGGCCTTGATATTCATGACCTCACAGTGACTGACACTTCCTACTCAGACCTGCATATTGGAGGGAAAAAAATGAATACATCATAATAAAAAAAGACACTAATTGGAAAGAAGGGATTCAGTGGAGGGCAGATTTGGGAAGGGGAAAAGGAAGGGTTGTGGGAGGGGGTTATGATCATGGTATATTGTCTGTATGTATAGAGGTTGTCAATAAAAAGTTTTAAAACAAAGCCAAAAAATATTCACTGGATGGCTTTAGATTGTGAAATCACTATGATTATGCTTGTGATTGTGCAAAGAATTTTTTTGGCTAAACAACTAAAAAATGTACGAGTGACAAGTTTGTAAATTGACAAATAGCAAGAACATTGAGAACTGAAATTACAAAGAAAGGGTTAAGAATAACCAAGATTAAGGACTTCTTTTGGAAAATACCAAAAACATATGAGGCAGTAATGAAGTCAGCACTAGCTCAGGAGAGAAGCGTGTGAGGCAGTGATGAGACTCTCCCAGTGAGCTATACTGTAGCTGTGCTGTTGATACTTTGATACCTTCGCTTATAGAAGTACCATTACAGAGCAAATACAAAATAACAAAATAGGTATTTATCTCGAAGTTTTCCCTCAGAGCAATTTAACAACTATTTTCAAGTGTATAAAGGAACAGACTTAAAAACCCCAGTCTATATTCTGGACTTTACACAGAAGCGATTACTTCTTTGCAGTGGAGTGGCCCACTGCAAAGCATCAGTTGAAACATGAGAGCATCAAAACCCTGAGATGAGAAGTCCAGTCAGTCTCTGGAGCCAACATGGTTTATGACAAGAATTTCAAAATTATTAAAAAGAAAAAAATGAAATCATTCCACATACTTATACAAAATCATTTTCCACCCATCATTTCAACAACTGACAGGAACCTTATGGCACAAAAATATACGAAACGAGAAAAATTGTCATTATCTCTGGCTTTCTAGTTTAGTGAAAAAGGATGGCAATAAGCATTACCTGCAGAAAGTATTGACAAAATGGTTTTACTCACACAACTGACCTACCCTCCTTGACTGTTTTATCTACCAAAGCAGAGATATCAAATGTAAACTGACAGCATGGTTCTAATCTTACTCCTACAGAGATGTGGAGACATGTAAATTATCAGAAAGAACAGGAGACATGGTGGAAGTGGGAAAGTACTTTCTTTACTCCTAGGTGATGAAGTTCTGAGCTCTAGAGCCTTTTGTACCCTGAATTGAAGTCAGGCAACATTAATTATATAAACTCACTGCATTTTCCCAACTGGCTACATTACAAAAGGAGGAAATAGCTCGTTGCAAACTGGTAACGAAAAAGTAAATACAAAGCATAGGGAAATGCCACTGGAGTGACACCGATGTGGGCAAAAAGGAGGGGCTTGAGAGAGTGACTTCTTGAATTGTACACTGTCAGCTCTTTCAGAATGCATGGTGACCACAATCAAAGAATCCCTGGCTGTTTTCACTGACTTTCCAGGCTGGCCTGGAACTCAGTGATTTCTACTTTTGCTCCTGAGTGCTGGGATTAAAGGTGTGAGCCATCATGCCTGGCCTCTATCATCCTTTGAATGACACAATTATATCAGCACCTGCAATCATTCATATCAGAAAACAGAAATTTTCTCCCAATGAAGACCTGAAAAATAATCTTGATGTGATCCCCATTTTGCAAATGGGGAATGAAATGACATGCTTCCCTTTAAAATGAATACTATATATTTTTTCTCTCCATTAAGTTGCTGGAAGAAAAAGAGAAGACTCTAAGTAATAATTTTTTATTTGCTAGGATATTTCCTTTACAAAAAACATTTCAGCCTTATATACTATGACAAGTTTAGAGATCCAGATAAATAAAATAAAGGCATACTTAAATGATTAGCCACACTTATCGGTTCACATTCACGGATTTTCTAAGAGGGCTGCCGGTGTCCACATAATACTGTTAACATTTAGTCACAGTTAACAGGTGCCATCCAAGTGCTCCCTGCTTACAACACTGAGGATCCAACAAAATCCTGGCCTGGGGAGACAGTGGAACAACATTGTGTGGACTAAGAGGACAGGGAGTTAAATCCACTCTTCTGCCCTCTGTTGCTCACTGTGTTACATTTTCAAAGCCCAATCATAGAAGGGGTGTCCAGTGCCAAACACTATTGATATTGAAAAATGGGTCTCAGATACTAAACAAAAAGAAAATTATAAAACAGGGTATTTCCAATTTCTTCATCCTGTTTCTTGTGGTCATAGAGGAGTATTTTGCTCCTCTCCATTTGCAGACCTGACTATGAAGATTTCCTGAAAGTTCTAAACGTGGTTCCAGCTCCAAATGCTCTGTAGCCCTCATGCAGCTGCTGTGACTCCTTCAGTTAAGGTGAAGAGAACTTACTCCTTACTACCACGACCTGATGATCTGCCCCTGCCATAATCTCCTACACCAAGTAACTTCGGAGTCACTTCCGAGACAACTACTCAGAGTCGTGGCTGAAGTAGTATCTCACAGGTGGTCCTGGCAGGTCTTCATCTTCATCAGCATCGGGGGCAAACGACACAGTGAGATCCACGTACTTTTTCTCAGTGGAAGGTTTCACAAGCTTGTGCATTCTAAGACAAATGAGCAAAGATGAGCATGTTGGTAAAGTTTTGTCAAGTGAAAGAAATGTTTGTTAGCTAACACTACCCAGAAGCTCTTAAATTGTACCTACACTTCAAGATACAATATTCTACCTGCTTAGATAATTTCTTTAATTAAAGTTTTGAATACAAAACACTCACCTAACAGTAAATCAGCTTGGACCCAACCTTGCAATGATGAAGAACACCAACCACTAACTAAAAAATTCTCTTTCTATACGTCCTATAAAGTTTAGAGATATCAAATTCTCTAGAATGATTTTAAAAATATTTTATGCCGGGCATGGAGGCACATGCCTTTAATCCCAGCACTTGGGAGGCAGAGGTAGGACTGCCTTGAGTTCGAGGCCATGTGAATTCCAGGTCAGCCTGGGCTAGAGTGAGACCCTACCTCAAAAACAAAACAAACAAACAAAAAAAAACACAACAAAAAAAACCAAACACCCCCCCAAAATTTTATTATTTATTTGCAAGGGGAGAGAGGGGAGAACATGAGCATGAATGAGGCACGAGAGAAGGAATGGTGGCTCCAGGGCCTTTTGCACTGCAAATCACACTCAAGATGCATGTGCCCTTGGAAACGTATGCTCTAGTGTGAGTGGTGCAGGAACTGAGACAATAAATAACACAAGCAGAACATGCTGCAGCCATGACAAGTGATAAGTATTACGAGAGAGAAGTGGAAATGTGACGAGGGTAGGTAGACTGGACTGAAGTACTGCAGCATTAAATCCACAAAGCTCAGCACAGCCTTTCTAGGAAGTACAAAGACCAGAGGATGCCATTTCCAAAAGTACTGCAAATCAACCGACAAAAAGTCCCACATTAGAGTAACAGAGACTTCAGGAATACTGAGCCCCAAACCAAGTTTTCAAGTCTATTAGCTGAAGATCTGAATTGCTTATAATGAATTTATGAATCTGTTGAGCGCTGGAATGTCATCTGATTCCATCTTAACTAATGGAATTAGAAAGAATAATGCTTTTGACCTGAATTTCAGGAACTTTCTTTGATTTTCCTGTGTGTATCCAGCTGATGTTTTGATTCTTTTGAACCTTGTACATGTATTATTTAATACATACGTTAACTTTAGTCTTTTGGCATGACCAGGCATCACAGGAACATAAAGCATTTTGACACCTTGTACCACCATTGATGGCTCAATTCCATACTTCTCCTATAAGGGAATAAAGAGAAACAATCCAAGTCTCACTCAAACATCTAGTACTTGGGTGAAAATGTTCAATGCAAGAGTAACAATCTATACTAAATAGAAGTTATAACCTCCAATGAACTTGTAGATTAAAAACTATAGCAGTTAACCCCCTCATCTGTGACTTCACTTTTTAAAAAATAGTTTATGAGTTTGAGAGACAGAGAGAGAGAGAGAGAGAGAGAGAGAGAGAGGCAGACAGAGATAGAATGGGCACACCAGGGACTCTAGCTTTTGAAAACAAACTCCAGATGCATGTGCCACCTTGTGTATCTGGCTTTATGTGGGTACTGGGGAATATATCGCAGGTCCTTAGGTTTTTCAGGTGCCATTTTCTACAGTCAGCCATATTTTGAAAGTATCAAATGGAAAATTTCAGAAATAATCCAATTTTTTTCCAAATCCCCAATTTTTAATTGCATGCTATTCTAGGTAGTGTCACACCATACTCTAGACCTGTCATGACATCTACACTCTGACTGTCACATCCACCTGTGCACCTGTCAATCATTGCATCCACGCTGTACTCGCTCACATTGATTATGTGCACAGGCAGCTGCTCTGGAGCTCCAGCAAGCCTCACAGTGTGCAGACATGGTGTTTAACGATGACCCCAGTGCAGCAGGGATGCTGGCAATTCTGAAGCACCAAGGGAAACCACAAAAAAAGGGGAGAGGTCTCGACTTCATGAGGATAATATGCTGTCCTGGGAAGAGAGACTTTCGTTCTAGTTTAATTGTTCTGCCATAATTCTGTTGTTACTCTCTTACTGTGGCTCTTCTGTACAGATAGGAGAAACACAGTAGACAAGTGGCTCAGTACACTGGAAGTTTCAAACATCTACTGGGATTTCTACAACCAGAAGGACTACTGTACATATAAACCAGACTTTGAGCTACTACCAAGCCACGTGAATAAAAATATCCTACCTTGACAGCATTGATAAAATCCAAAAGCGTAAAATCTTCTTTTCCATGTACAGTCCATCTGTCCCAAATTGTAAATGACAATCCATCTCTGTTGTAAAAAAAAAAATATTGAGAACACAAGCATTTAAAATTTTTCATGAGCCCTAGGGGAGTAATGCCAACTATCATCTGGCTAAATACATATATTATGGCCACCAAATTGCCTTATATATGCACCTTTTTAAAATGTGAATGCCCATAATGTTAATGCTACTCTCACTTTTGGCTAGAGAAGCTTCTTTTTCAGATGGCGGTGACTACTGGGATGACTCAAAAGGCACCACAGGGCCTGAGGAGAAGTGACAGTGAAGTGTTCAGCACTGAAACATCTCTATCACACCTTTAAAGCTCAGGGTCCATTGTGGAAGAGGTGGCAGAAAGATCATAAGAGCCAAAGGAAGGGTTAGACTGTTTACAATGTCATCTTCCTTGACTTCACAGTGCCTACACAAGACCTTCATAACAGGAGGAAAAGATGACATTGAAACAAAATAGAGATTAATTGAGAAGTGGAAGGGATATGATGGAGGGTAGATTTGAGAGGCGGGAAAGGAATTATGGTTTGTTATCTATAATTATGCAAGCTATCAAGGAAAAAAATCTTCCCTTTTAGTAATAAACTTTCTGGGGTCTAATACTTCTAATTTAGTTCAAAATTAATGTGGGGGAATACAAATTCTAAGAAATTCCATAATTCATTTCATTATAACATTACAGAAATGTTTGGCAAACTCTTGCTGCTGCAAATGAATGCCAGCCACTTATACTACTTTGTGCATTTGACTTTTCATGGTGGTAGGGGACTGAACCAGGGCTGGCAGGCTTTGCAAACAAGTGCCTCTGATGGTAGAGCCATCTTCCCAGCCCCACTTAAGTAGCTCTTACCTGCATTTTGTTCATTCTTTCAATGTCTTGTTTAAAATGAGTTTTTTGTTTTTTTTTTGGTTTTTCGAGGTAGGGTCTTGCTCTAGCCCAGGCTGACCTGGAATTCACTATGTAGTCTCAGGGTGGCCTCCTATCTCTGCCTCCTGAGTGCTGGGATTAAGGTGTGCGCCACCACGCCCGGCTCTCTAATTCTTTAGTTAACATACAAATTGTAGGTTTCTGACACGTCCCCACACATATAATACTGCACTAACTTGTACTTGTCCCTGTTCATCCTGACCCAAGTCTGGTCTTTCCACCCCAGTGAGCCTCCTCCTCTTTCACGTCAGTGTCAGACACGTATGAAGGCGCCTCTGTATGCATGTATCCAGTATGTGTGCATATGGGCATTTAAGAGGGTTTCCTGATCACCTATTGCTCATGTGGATTGTTAAAACTGGCTGGCTTTTATATACAATGCCAGCATGATTATCTTGGCACTTATGCAATTTGACATGTGTGCAAACATACACACAAATTTGAAACAAGTGTTCTATCTCTCCTGTCATGAATTATAGTATTCTGTATGCTCACAAGGGACATATGAGAGCAATGAGAATGTTCTTCTTGCAAGACAGTTTTGTGCAAGTTTCTGGCTACTGCCAACAAAAAATGTGAAAGGCAGAAGTTCAGGGATCTATTTCCTTGGTCACAAATATGTGGAATTAAGATTTCAAGTCTCATAATCCGGGTCAGACACAGAGAGGTTTCAAGGTTATCTGAGTTTAGTGAGCACAGAGGCAGCCCTCAGCAAAGTGCTGCTGTGTGGTGAGCACTCTCTGGCTCATCTAGTTGAGAATATCAACCTGAGGTTTCACGGGGTCTTGAAAGAATAGCAAGAATTAGCAGAAGAAATAGGAAAAGGAAAAATAAAACAAAACATTGCTTTTCCTTTTCATTCTGATTATACAAGCAAAACAGAACTTCATCCATACCTGATTTCTGTCTTTCTTACTTCAGATGTCTCTGTAAACACTATTATTGGAATGGCTAAATTAAGGAAGCAGTTTTTGTAAGCTTCAAATGGATAGCTGCCAGTCACTTTGATCATCTCCAGGGCAACCTACATAAAAGAAGGTGATCTGCTGAGACAAGAGCCTCAGACTACTTGGGGTCTGCTGAGTTTCCCCAAGTTCTCAAGCACTTCTCTGTGAAAAGCACAGACACCAACAGGGCCGTAGTAATATACATTTCTTGCTTATGAATCTGTGCTTTTTACCTTTAAATACTCAACTTACCCCATACCGTGTAAAGAAAATTATGTGAATATACTTACATCTTTTGTAAACAGACACCAGAACTCAGAAGCTAAAGCAGTCTAAAAGGTACTCAGAGCTGGGCAAGGTACCTACCCATAATCTCTAGGCCACTTTACTCAAGAACAACAGTGTCTGCTTTAGTTGGAGTATCAATGAGAGGATTCTTACCCATAAGTCTGTGATCTTGAGCTTAATTTTTATACTGATGTATTAACACATCAAACCTACATATATAACTTATTCTACTTTCAGAAATATGTTGAATCAAAATTATAAGATACAATAAGTGTCTTTCCATCTCAAACACCTGAGTGGTCAGGTCAGCTGAGGCTGGTGTCATGTGGGGCATTCAGGAGCATTTTTAATCGAAGAATATGCTCACCAAGCCAGAAACTGCAGCAGTGGATGTTGCAATAGCAGGTATAATCTTCCCAGCTATGCGCTTTGTTTTGAAGCGGTCAGCTGGCTCAATGCTATACATTTTGGCTCGGAGGTTGGAAGCAGCAGTGATGAAATCTATGTGTCCATTACTGTCATCATCTTTTTCAAACGAAAGGACTGTCATCTGAAGGTCACCTGTCAGACACCAGAATGGTCCCAGTGATTATGCAAGGCACAAAGCAATGTCTGTTCACCATTTCAAGATTCTTTTGTGTGGGTGTGTGTTTATGTATATATATTTAAAATATTTTGTTTATTTATTTGCAAGCAGAAAGAGACAGACACAGAGAGACAGAGAAAAAGTGCATGGGTATGCCAGGGCCTTGAGCCACTGCAAACAAATTCCAGATGCATGCACCATGTTGTGCATCTGGCTTATGGGGTACTGGGGAATCAAACCTGGGTTGTTAGGCCTTAAAGGCAAGCACCTTAACCACTGAGCAATCTCTCAGCTCCTTTTATATTTTTAAACAAATGAAACAGAATTCAGGCAATCAAAGTTATAAAAAGAATAAACATGAAAAGTATGGCAGCAGAAGTTTCTGTACTAAAAAAATCTAGTAAATAGCAGGATAAGAAATTTAATTGCTACATCATTACATGTAGCTAGATGATTATAAAAAAGAACCGTTGGTATTATTCAAAATTCATTCCTTTCATTCCAACTGTGGAACATTTTCGCTCTTACAATGAGAGCAAGATCAGATGGACAAGTACAAGGTGCATCTTCTGGAATGACTTCTAGATGAGTGACTGCTGTGTTTTCTAATGATTATTATACTATTATTATATCATGTTTCCTGGAATCTGACTAGTTCATGCATAAAAGGCCAAATTTTTTGGAAACAATAATATCTTAGCAAAGGACAGACCATGAGCCCAAACAGAGGAGAAAATATCTCTGCTTTAAAGAATTCAAAGTTCAGTCTCACATATGGAGTTATGTAAAACAATTCAGCAAGTTATATGCCAGTCAGTTTAGTTCCTGTCAGTAACTGAGACTGAGAACCCAAGAGTTCTGTATGACTCTCTTCTAAAGTTATTTATGCAACTATGTCTAAGGACCCTACCATTAATGTGACTTTTTTTGTTGAGACGAGGTCACTATGTAGCCTAGGTTGGCCTCAAACTCTTAATCCTCCTGTCTTAATTTATTTCATCCTGGGATTATAAGCATGCACCAGTATGACTGGCTAACCAGAAGCAATTCTTTGAAAATCAGCTGCTGTTTGTATTTTCAGACTTGTTCAATATCAAACATAAAAGCAATGAATATAACATCAAAGAACCATAATAGAGAAGCTAATGTGAATTGGAAAACTAGACTTCAACACCTGCAGGCAGAGTCATGAGTGGGAAAGTAATGAATTTAATCATAGTTAGAGACTATATGTTGATGTAATCAACTATTCTTTAATCCCATGGACTTTTTAATATGAAGCTCAGGGAAGGGAAAGTACAAGTCCATCAATTAAAAAAATGTGTTTGTTGTGTGGTCATGTGTCTTTTGCATATGTAGGTGCCGTCCTCATTCACTCTGCACCTTATGCTTTGAGACAGGGTCTCTTGTTGAATCTCATTGACTCAGCCAGACTTAGTGAGCCCCGAGGATTTCCGGTCACAGGAATGTGCCCTCACACCTGGCATCTTAGACTGATACTGGGGATCCAAACTCAGGTCCTCATGTTTGTGTGGTAAGCACTTTACCAACTGAGCCATCTCTTCAGCACCTCAAAATATTTTCAACAAGACTTTTCCTTACTTTTGGTAGCTTTATTAGATGAAACTGCCTTTTTTAGTTGGAAAACAGCATTCCTCTCATCTTCACTGGAGACAGGAACATGGTCTGGTTTTCTTGCATTTTCATCTGTTTGAACAACCTGTCAGCATGTATACATATCCATTACTGCAAGTGCATCCTGCACCTACATCTAGTTATTTTTTTAATGTTTAATTAAATCATTAAAAGGAATATTTGCTCAATGAAGTTTGGCTGGTGATACTGTTGTTTCTGTATTTATTATTCTCAGCACACAACATGTATACCCTGAGAACCATGTTCTCTATTTACCTTGCTCACTCAAGAGATGTTCAGTGTATATATGACAAACTTTTTTTTTTTTTTTTTTTTTTTTTTTGCAGGCTGACCTAGGAAATTCCCTATGTAGTTTTAGGGTGGCCCCAAACTCACCAGATCTTACCTCTGCCTCCCAAGTGCTGGTACCACTGAGCTATCTCTCCCTTCCCATGACAAACTTTTTATACTGGGTCTTAACAACATTTACTGAAGACTGAAAAGATGGCTCATCAGTTAGGACACTTGCCTGCAAAGCCTAAGGACCTGGGTTCAATTCCATAGTACCCACGTAAAGCCAGATATACAAAGTGGTACATGTGTCTGGAGTTTGTTTGCAATGCCTGGAGGCCCTGGCGTGCCCATTCTGTTTGTCTCTCTCCTTTCTATCTCTCTCAGCTTGTAAATAAATAAATAAAAATATTTTAAAAATATTTACTGAACAGGTTATAGTAGTGATATCTTTTTACAATAAATTTGATATTAAAAGTTTTAATTTTGATCACTCTAATTTTCACTTAAATTGCATAGTTCTAATTAGTGCCTGTTTCATGTAGCAAAAAATATTGAAGCATTCATATAGCATACAACAAGGCATCAGTTAAGAACTTGATTGCCAAGGTGTTCTTTAAGGCGGATGCCTTCCTTCACATATAGAGTACAGTATGATTCTGACAGCATACATTGCAAATGATCTATCCTTAAGAAAGCACTTCATGAGATCAGTGAAGTTAGTGTTTCACACCAAAAAACTGGCTTTTTTCCTTAAGTTATTAAAATACTATCTCTAGCATTTCAACACATGGTGGCACATGCCTTTAATCCCAGCACTTGGGAGGCTGAGTAGAAGGCTTACCATGAGTTGGAGGCTAGCCTGAGGCTAGAGAGAGTTACAGGTCAGCCTGGGCTACAGTGAGATGCTATCTTGTAGAAAAAAATAAAAAAATAAGTAAATGAAAGTACTATTTATTAAAAATATACCCATATAATGATTTTACACAATAAACATTATTCCAAATACTTGAGATATTAAGAAGTACAAGTTTTTGCTTGTCGGCATGTCTAATGTTGGCTGTGACATCTTTAATTGAAACTGGTGGCCCTAACACTTTGGAGTGAGCTACTTCAGGAAGCTGTAAATAGACCATGCTTCATGGAAGCTGTGGCTGACCTTCTCTGGGAAAGTCACTCCTGAACCTCCACACAGACGGAAGCAGGGCAAGTAGATAGAACTCACATTCAAGCTTACTTTTGGCTCTGTTGAGCTTTGCCAATGAAAAATAAAGGATGGACCCTTCTTCATATGGCCTTTTCTTTTTCTCTTCTGTTTTTTCGAGTTAAGGTCTTGCTCTAGGCCAGGCTGACCTGCATGTCACTATGTAGTTTCAGGGTGGCCTGGAACTCAGTGATCCTTCTACTTCCTGAGTGCTGGGATTAAAGGCGTGTGCCGCCACATGGCCTTTTCTTTACTCCTAGTGCACTCTTCCATCACGAACACCTCACTCAGCAGTTACTACACACGAAGACTGCTTCTTCCAAAACTACAAGTAGAATGAACACCTGCAAAAACCGCCTTTTTGAAGGCTGCTTGGCATAACCTTGCACCGAAGAAAAACACTTAGCATTTTCAAAAATTTCCCATTTACACTGCCTCAATTTCATGTTCCATTATTACTTCTTTCTTCAGACCTGTGAGCTGGGCATGCCTGCAGCCTGGCTCTCCAATGACTCAGCATCAGGTATAAATGCATCTTTTCATTGAGTTTTCTTCTCTGCTTGTAACCACTGTGCACTGGGCTCTAACTGCACTCACCTTCCAGTCTCCTTCACTAGAACTACTCAGCTTCCTTCTTCTTACTGCAGCTAAGAAAGTAACACTCTCCCCACCCTGTCTCACTCACACTTTAGTTTCAATTCTTCACGAGTTCTCTCAGGACAGAATCCAATCTCTTCTCCTCACCATCCCGTCAGCTACTTCATCATTCCAACTCCCAACATCTTTGGCAATAACATCAGCTTTCCAGTTTTCTCTATATAGTATTCTTTATTTTTAAAAAATATTTTATTTATTACCGAGGAGAGAATGAGTGCACCAGGGCTTCTAGCTGCTGCAAACAAACTCAGATGCACATGCCACTTTGTGCATCTGGCTTTACATGGGAACAGGGGAACTGAACCTTTGTGGTTAGAATTTGCAGGCAAGTGCCTTAACCAGCCCTATATTGTATTCATAACCAAATAGCCAGCCATCATTTCAAGTATATATCATATCCTGTTACTCTCTAGCCTTAAAAAAAATTTGAGAAAGATGAGCACACACATGTGCACAACGTGGCCTCTTGCTGCTAGAAACAAACTCCGAATACATGGGGTCACTCTGTGCATGCACCTGGGCCAGCAGGCTTTGTAAGCAAGTGTCTTTAACCACTGAACCATCTCCCCATACCTCCATTAGCTTTTATTCCACAATGAAATACAAAACACTTATCACAACTAGCTTACCTCTAAATGTCAGTTTTCAACCACCCTCCTCCCTTCATGTGAATTCCTTTCCAGGAAAGTCATGGCCTTTTAAAAAAAGCCTTTAAGGTCTTCCTGTACCTATGTCTCTACTTTACAAGCATGTGGCTGGAGGAACTAGCACTACCCGCTATCAGTAAGCCTCATTCCCTCCTTCCTTCCAACACTGCTATCAGAGGCTTACCCCTTCCATCTCATCTGGCATGACACGTTACATGATTTGCTTCTATTTCCTGTGTTGTTCCTTCTCAGTGCTTGTGACTACACTGCAGTGCTAACCCTGTATACTGAATTATTTTTATGTCTATGTTACAATACTACATACTATATACTTACGTTTACACACAGCAATACTATGCACTATATAGTTACAGGCGTTTTTGTTTATGGTCATTCTCAAGCCATTGAATATATCAGCCACAAAGGTAAAAACTGTCTGTTGTTATGGTTTCTCTAGGTTTAGAATAGGACTTATTATAGGCCAAAGTTCAACTATTGTAGCTAAATGAATGAATTTTTAAACTTACCTTGCTGGAAGGTTTGAATTCCTGAATCTTTACTTCTGAAAGGATATTCATGATGGTATTCATTGATAAGTCCTGTTTTATTTTTTTAAAAAAAGGTAATTTTTATCAACATTCTTTCCATTTCTGAATTCTGAAACTAAAACCATCCAATGGGTTTCTTACCCTTATTAATCTATCTAACAACTATATAAAAAAACTTATCAAATGAATAATCAGACTATGTAGATTTAGGCATTTGCCTCCATTTCTCTAGCATTTCATAATGGCTACTGGGGAAAGGGAGTCAGGAATAAATGCACTTATTAAACACCAAACCTCAAATCTTAGTTCTGCAAAGTTTTAAATGTGGACTTTCCCATTTCCTTAATTGAAGTTACAAGTATTTCCTGAATAATGTTATACTCAAGAAATATATTAACGGAATTCACATGATGAGAAGCAGGAAACCAAATGACTCCAGATGAAGTTAAATGAATTTAAGGCTATTGCATCCACAGTGTGCTCAGCGGTAGTTCTTGTATTTGATGTGCAGCGTGGTGTCTGTGCAGAGGCACTCACCAGCACATGGAGCTCAGAGAACTGCAGGTGTCCTCCTCTGTTGCTTATTCACAACAGAGATGGAGTCGGTCTCTGAATGACGAGCTATGATTTTGGGTGCTCTACAATTCTCTGGTCTGCTCACCGTAGACTGGGCTACAGACATTATGGCCACATCCAGCTGTTTATGTGGGTGCCAGTGACATCAACTTAGGTGATCTCAAGCCTTCTTGCTTGTATCAAGTGCTCTTAACCACTAAGATATCTCCCAGTTCATTATCATTCTTACAACAATTACCATTCTTTCACAAAAATTTATTAACACTATTTTCACTATACTTTTATGTGTACTTTATTTATACTGATCCTAAGGATTAATCTATAGTAGGCATATCCAGGTTAAATATGGATCTATAATTCAGTATAGCTGAACATATTTGTAATCTGAGCAGTCAGGAATCTAAACCAAGAGGATCATGAGCTAGAAGGGAGGCCTGCCTTGATGGGGGGGGGGGGGACGGGACGACACACTACATAGTAAAACTCAGTCTCTTAAGAAAAATCAATCTATTTTCTATTTCTCTACCCAGTTTACTTGAAGGAATAGAATTCACTGAACTCCAATATACATCTGAGAAAAACTGGCTTCTTTACAACTGCTGCCCCTTCAAGCCTGCGCTTGCCCTGTTGGAGTGACTCAGTGCGGATGACACCCAGGAGAGTGAGTGTGCTGCCAGCACACAGTCAGATAGAAGAGCACTGTGGAGCTCTGAAAATATATACAGGTTAACAGTACAAAATAAAAACTTAAAAAGAGAATCTGTAAGTATTTTTAAATTGCTATGAAAAGGCTCTTTTAACTTTTAGTCTTAAAATAAAGAAAAACAAGTATGACTGCTTTTTCAAATGTTGTTCAAGACTTAAATTCAGAAAGAAAGATTAAGCCTCTGCCGGGGCGTGGTGGCACACGCCTTTAATCCCAGCACTTGGGAGGCAGAGGTAGGAGGATCATTATGAGTTCGAGGCCACCCTGAGACATAGTGAATTCCAGGTCAGCCTGGGCTAGAGTGAGACCCTACCTCGAAAAACCAAAAAAAAAAAAAAAAAAGATTAAGCCTCTTATTTATCAACACTGCTAGGTGAGAAAGGGGTAACAAAATAAAGGGTTTTATCATAAAGAATGTTATTACAACTTAAAATGCATTCTGATGCAATTAACAGACTAATTTACACCTGGTTTTGAAGATTTTCTAGGGCTTAAAGAGTATCTTACCTTTTCTGAAAATGGAATGCAATACACAGTAGCATATAGTTTTGCAGCGTTCTGAAGGAAACTGAAGTGCCTTTTGAAATAAAAAATAATTTGAATGGACAGTTTTAAAGAAGACACCACTCATTAGGACAGTTTTTAAAACAACATTTGAAGAAAATTATTTACATAAACTTTGTTATAAAATTTTTTATTTTTTTAAGATTGACAATGAAACTCTAAACTGCAGAAATTATGGAAGAAAATCTCAACCATATGTTATAAAAAACACCAACAATATGTATGCAGACATCATGAGAGGAGTTAATGCAAATAAAAAATTTAAGACAAGTAGAAATTCATTTTAAGTCCCAAGAAAATATTACATAACAAATAATGAGTATATACCAGATTCAAACCAAGTAAATGAATTTATTTCTAAACATAAAAGACGTAATCTCTTAGTGGAAAACAGTTCAAGATAATGCAGCTAGAGGCCTAAAGTAATAGGTCAGAAATCAAGCAAAGTGCTCATTGTAGAAGGAAGATTAGTAGAAACAAGTTAAGAGAGCTTAATTAAAATACATAATGCAAGTGTGGGTCTAATAGTGTATGTACCTAGGTATTCATACACAGACAACTTCTAGGGAAATTTGTTATTTCATTAGGAAAATAGTAATAACTGTTTCATATGTTTCTTAGCTTTATTAAATATAAAAACCTATACTGTCATTTTATTTTCTGATGAACAAAATCAGATGTGTCTGGTTTCCTCTAACATAGTGTAAATAATGAAGTTGTTTACCATGGGAGAAAACTGATTCACATTTGTTTAAAAAGGAAGGCTATGGTTGGCTTTGTCGATAAGAATGACTTGTTAACTCTTAGATTAATAAAGATGCAATGACATAACCTTATACATGGTTAAATTAGACATACATACTTACAAAGGTTCATTTAAATCAAATTTTATTGGAGAAGGTGGTCTCTTAGGTGACTGCCAAAATAAGCCTAAGAAAAAGATGTATCATTTTTAATATACATGTAAGTTAGTAACCAACAAGTTAATTATAATTTTTCTCGACAGTTGACTTTATACTCACTGCCGTCTTTCAACCGAGTGTCAAGAGGAAAACAGTGAAGTAGCTGCAGAGCCTGAAGAAAGAATAAAGAACAGGAAACGGTGTTTACGTTATATGTCATGGTCTGTTCTCAATGCTCATTTAGTGATCACTGCACTAGGTTGTGTATGTCTTAATCTGTTTATCCTTAATTTACAGAGGAGGAAACACACACACACACACACACACACACACAAAATATGCTTATGAGTTATGGTTAGAAAACAAAATTTCATTGAAATCTGACTGAATTATCTATTTCTTCAGTCTCTTGCATCTATTCTAAACAACTTCATTAGACTACAGACAGAAGGAATACATTCTTTAATTACCTAGAGAGAAATACTTAATTTCTACACAGATAGTGTTAGTTGAATGAATAACTGGAGTCAGTCAGTGGACTTTAAACGCTTTAATTAGTAAAATGCAAAGAGAAGTAAGTCATGTGCACAGTCTATTTGCAGTTAACTTACTATTCACTGCTGAAAAGCTTGGAGAAAGAGTAGGTATTTTAAGCCAGTGCAAGACTAATAACTAAATGAGCCATGGTTAGATTTTGCTTACCATCTCAGAATGTATGCTTACCTTATGGTTAAAATATTTTTCAAACTTTAATCTTGCCAATTCCACACACTGGAACCAACTTCTAGGTCTTCTATTAAGTAGCTTAATAACTTGAGAACAGCCTTCTAAGCTCTGTCCGTTCTGTATCTTCTAGAATGGGAAAGGAAAACAACACAGAAATGAACACTTCCAGTTATCACACACCCACACCCACACTCGTCCCACAAGTATGAGCTGAAGCCTCAAGTACCAGCCCATGTGTCTGTGCTTTATTTTTCCCACGTCAAGCAATGAATCTTTACTTTTTTCATTTATTATTATTCTTTTTTGGAGGGGAGCAGGAAGAGACAACATATGCAATTTTACTTTTGATAATTAATTTACAAGACACACACTTTAGTATATGTTAAGTATAGTTTAAGTACTTAACACATGGAATCCTATGAGTAATATTAAACATTGTCTTTTTGACTAGTATAGAATTAAGAAATGGAAGGCTTTGAAGGTGTCTGTCTCATTATGGGAGCAGGAAGATCACTGTCCATTCATGGCACTTTTACTTGTATTTACTTCAATTTTTCCCAAAGTTTACCAAACCTTTCATTATTTGTTCTGCTTTAAAAATCACTATTACTACATCCTTATTAGTTTGAACCAAATGAATTGTATTTGTTGATCAAATATTGGCAATTATATGTATTTTCATTAAACTAAAGAAAGGCAATTTGTAACTTCATTTGGAGATTCTTGAAGGATCATTTCAGTTTATGCACAATAAAAGGTACTTCTATTTATACATGCACATTTAGCAGTTTGATTTGAAAGTAAGATTTTTAATGACAGTAAGATTTTGTGACACAAAGCGTGTTTGTATCAAATGCAGTAATGTACCTGTAAGACATCTTCTGCAGACAGATAGGTTTGCCAAAATTTGTTAAACAATGATGGCTTGTGGGAAAAGGAACTTTCAAACTGTAAAAAAAGAAAAAGTTGTGAAATCTGTTTAAAAGCTGTAATTATCTTCTTTCCTGAATTTAAATACAAATTCCTTGAGAAGAGCTTTCACCTTGTCTCTTGCCCACTGGATAGTATGCTCAATAGCAGCTGGGAAGGACTTCAGAGTACAAAACGGTATTTCTTCTTCTGGGGGGTCCCACTAGGGTAAGAAAGAACACCAGACACTGTGAGAAGCAATGCCAAAGTTCTGAATGAATCTTAAGTTCTGACTGGAAAGCTACTTGATAATACACTACACTAGCTGTTTCACTCATTTATCTCTTTATACTGCTGATATTTCTAGTTTAGTTTGCTAACCTATGAGCTACTACTAAAACTTTACATCCAAAGAGGGAAGCCAGAAGAGTATTCAATTCTGCTTTTAATGAACTTGAAGTCAAAAAGCATTGGAGAAGGCTACAGAAAAATGCAGCAGAGTGAGAGAATCAGGAACTTTGAGAATCGTACAGCATTTCCTTCTTTGAGAATCTTCCAATGACATCTGGCATGATCCCCCCCCCCCATCTAATCTCTTTCAAATTAAACTCATTAATTTAGTCTATTACAGTATTTTCATTATATATACAAATGTATTCATGAGAAAATGGAAAACTATAAAAAAATTTTAATAAAGCATATCCACTAAATAAAAGTCCTATCAGGTCTCATAGGTATTCCTAACAATGCATGCAGGAGTATAAATTACTCGTGAGAATAATTATTAGCCATGAGTGCACAATTACTTCACTGACTTATTATTTATGTCAGCTAGGATCTAACAGATGAATGTAACTTTAAATCTGTGGTGATAGTTTTATTTGAATTGCTCTTATCAAGCACTCAAACTTCAAGGTTGTTAGAAAAGTTATCAATTAAGTTCTGAGAAATACTAAGCATATTCCAGAAAGGATATGCAATTTTTATAATGTTTAAAGAACATATCCAGTGAATTTATGAAGCACATGCAGATAACTGGCAGAGCAAGTTGAAGATGAAGAAAGCAAAGTCAAATGTGATTCAATGACACAAACTATTATATATAAAGACATTTACTTCAAAATATCAGTTCACTTACATGACTGTTGTAAGACTCAGTCAAGTGAGGTACAATAGTTTCAGTGTGTCCCTTTGTGCCCATTGTTCCAGAATCTAACAGAGGCCGAAGATTTGCCAAGCAACGGCTGTTTGGAAACATACAAGCATGTAAGAACGAGCCATGACAAGTAAACAAGGGACATGTCCACATTCCGCCATCTGCACACAGATCACTTCTGGCGTACAGTATTTTAGGAAACAGAACACAATCCATTAACAGCTCCACTTCCCAGTCCCACCACATACAAATTCTGCTGCTCAACTTAGTAATTTGTCTCTCCTTTATAATACTGTCTCTAAATCCTGGGGCTTGCCTGCTCCTACTTCCAGGTTACCTTTGAACAGGGTTACTTTCTCTTCTTGCTTTCTATCTATTCTTTGGTTACTTTCTAACTATAAATTCTACCACACTAAGACTTCTCAAAATTGTCTTTATTTCAAAACAGAATTAACCTTCTTTCTAAATGCTAACATTGTCCAGATTTTACCCACTTTAATTTCTTATAATTTTCTCATTTTCCTCCTGCTTAAGAGTACAGTCTCCACTATATTTCTCAACTGGTAAATACTCTCTGTACATGTCTCCTCTCTAGTACCCTAACATTCAGGAGTCATGTAAAGATGTGAACAATACTAAGACTGTGTATGGTAAACATGTTTCTGATTTCACAAATTATCATGAATAAAATGATTGGTGTCAAAGATATAGTGCTAGAAATAAATAATCTCAAAAAAAGATTTAGTGAAGAAACAAACAAAATAAATATCAATGCCAATAGAATTAAGTACAGCAAAGCCGGGCACGGTGGTTCATGCCTTTAGTTCCAACATACATGAGGCTGAGGTAGGAAGATCTCTTGAGTTCAAGGCTAGCTTGGGAGAGAGTGAGACCCTGATTAAAACAAAGAAAGTAAGTACCATGAAAGAAAAGGTACTGAGAAAAGTAGATTTAGGGGTTAAAGAAAGACTGTGTTAAGAAAGACACGGAGGGGGGAGGGGAGGGCAGTGGGGAATTGGGGATAACAACTCATTGTTTGCCCACTAAATGTTGTAACTCATTATGGACAATAAATTAAAAAAAAAAAAAGAAAAGAAAAGAGAAGAAGAAAAAGAAAGACACTTAGGTTTAAAGTAAGAAGGGTAAGGATCCACCTAAACTAAGGCAGCTCTACTTGGAGCCAGGCATTTAGGAGGAATGATATGTTGAAATCCTTGATGTAAAAAGAGGCCGTGAGCTCAACACTAAACAAGACAGCTCCTTCCTGCCTCCACTCCAAAGCTCCACGTCCACTGTGGAAGGAAGGGGTCAGCAAGAATTCAAGAGCTACACAATGGGAAGGAATACTTTGAGACACTGTCTTCCAATCATGGAAAGAACTACTGGTACATTCATGACTTCACATGGGGTCACTGCTCCCCAAAAGACCTGTTCATTTTGCCATAGAGAACACAGAATGACAAACAGACCAGGACATTAACACAGAGGGACTACATGGCAAGAGGAGGGTGCTCAGGGAGAAGGGAGACAGAAGAAGGTAAGAGGATGGGAATATGATCAAAATCTAGTATGCTCATATGTTAAAACCCACAAATACTACTACTAAAAGGAGCTGAAGGCCTTCTAAGAATCACAGGTATGTATAGCTGGAATGAGGAGAGCTAGGGAGGACTGGGCACATGTATAGCAAACAAGAGTAGTGGACAGGTGGTAGATACTACCTCAAAAGTATCTGAGCTGCCAATTTTGAATTAAAAAATATTTTATTTGAGATAGTGTGTGTGTGTGTGTGTGTGTGTGTGTGTGTGTCTGTGTGTGTGCGCGCGCGCGCGCGCACATCAGGGCCTTTTGCCACTGCAGACAAACTCCAGATGCATGCTCTCTACTTGGTGCTTTATGTGGATACTGGGGGACTGAACCCAGGCTGGCAGGCTTTGTAAACAAGCACATTTAACTACTGAACCATCTCTCCTGTCCAATTTTGACTTTTTTAAAATACAATAGGAAATCATGGGATAACTTGAGTTTGAGTAGTACTAAAACATGAAGAATACTCAGAACATTTGGTAACTTTCCACAAAGTAGGAGTGGGAAATAAAAAGTAAAAGTAATTCTTTAAGACCCTGTACTTCAAGAACATACCTATCTACATATCTCCTGGCTTCCACATTATCTAATGCTGTAACAATGATATCTTGTTTAGTATAGAACTCGTCATTGTAGATGGACTCAGTGGCTGGACACACTTTATTCAGGTGTGCATCTATCTTTAACTGAGGATTTATTTTCAGAGTTGCATCCGCAGCAGTGTAACTTTTAGATTTCTAAACAAAGAAACAAAAGCAGAAAAAACAACTTCAAAAAGATGAACTATGATTGATCTTGCATATTCTTATCAGTATAATACATACATACAAACGTTAAGAACAAAGTAATGAGTGTGTTCTACAGTTTGTGTTAACAAAAACCTAAACAATTTCAGTTCTTAGCAAAGTCTTTTAGTGTTCTTAAAGTATCTTCAGAAATTAAATTTTAATTTTATAAAAAAATATCCTTTGGATCCTTCCACATTGCAGAGAGCTTCTTACTTTCATGTCTCAAGAAAACATTGCTGGCCTGCTTCTCTTCCCACCCCCTCACTCTCCCAAAAGAAAAATCCCAAATGTAGTTCATTCTTCTTTTAAAGATTTTTTTTTTTTTTTGGCATTTAAAAAAATGTACTTTGTAAAATTTAAGAATTTTATTTGTGTTTTATATTTTTGCAATTTAGAGGATTGAGTCCAGGGCATCATGCATGGAAGGTACACATTCTTCCACTGAGCTCTATTTACGAATTTTTTCTATTTTTTTTTTTTTACCTTGTTTTTTCCAAGGTTGGGTTTCACTCTAGCCCAGGCTGACCTGGAACTCACTCTGTACTTCCAGGCTGGTTTCAAACTATCACATCCTCAGACCTCAGCCTCCTGAGTGCTGAGATCAAAGACATAGGCCACCACACCCAGCTTAAAAGGTTTTGTAATCAATGAATCATTAATGTCATTTCATTTGAGCACAGGCTCTGAACCTAAATTTTTTTATACCATTGTTTAAATTCATGCATGTTATTTTATTAGTATTCCTGTCTCTTCTTACACTGTAAGGCTGACATGCTTTCTTTCTTTTTTTTTTTTTTTTTTTTTTTTTTTTTTTTTTTTTTTTGGTTTTTCGAGGTAGGGTCTCACTCTAGCCCAGGCTGACCTGGAATTCACTATGTAGTCTCAGGGTGGCCTTGAACTCATGGTGATCCTCCTACCTCTGCCTCCCAAGGGCTGGGATTAAAGGTGTGCGCCACCACGCCCAGCTTTGACATGCTTTATTTCTTAAGCGTTCTTAAAATCAGAACAAAGAAACTTTGTTGGAATTCAGTGGAATAAAATAACAGGCCTTACAGTTCATTTATAAATAAAATACACAAATTGAATAAAAATCTTAAATAAAACTGTTTTTCCTGACTAAACTTTTTTTTTTTTTTAAGTCATGAGCCACCAAACCTGACATGGGTATGGGGGGATAGAACTCAGGTCCTCATTCCTGTGAGATGAACACTTTACTGACTGAGCTATCTCCCTAAACCCCTGACTAAACTATTTTGATCTCTATAAAAAAATAAGACCTCCAGGCATGGAGGCATGGAGGCACACTTTAATCCCAGCACTCAGGAGGCAGAGGCAGGAGGATTGCTGTTGAGTTCCAGGCCACCTTGGGCCAAAAAAAAAAAAAAAAAAAGAGAAGACCAAGAACAAACGTAACAAAAGTGGACGGTAACCAACTGAAAGCATAGAAAAATTCTAAATTCTTATCCTAACAAAGACAAAAAAGGTATATAGTACATATTTGTGATTTAAAAAAATTTTTCAAAATAGTGACTTAAGATTGTATGTAGAAACATACTTTGGTGATTACAGAATGAAAATATTAATCACATATCACAACTCAAAAAAATATCCAGAATGAATGCAGAAACCGTATTTTTGCACTAAAAGGTAAAATTTATATTTTCCCCGTTTTATCCTTCCCAGTATATGGGTTGAGAGGTTTTAATAAATAAATAATGGTGATTATCCAATCATTCACTTTGAACACTTCTTTTTTGTATATTGCACAACAAATGACATCAATTTGCAAACAGTGACTTACCTGTATGTGATGTGGGCGGAACAGGAACTGTCTGTTGAGGTTGGACTTTTCTATCAAGTCAGGATCTGTAACTGTCACCTATTGTCAGGAGAGCAAAACAGATGAATCTGTTTCTCAGCATGACTATGATAATACTTTCAAATTATTTTGGCTGGTAAAGATCATAAGAAAACGAATACTCCAAAATGGTTATCATTACTATGCTATTATATAGTAAGCTGTTGCAACTAATGTTTAGCATTAAGAACACATCCAAACAAGATGACTAACTTAAACTATAACTTTTGTCCAAAACTTTGCTCATTTTCTTTATAGATGCTGAAACCATCCTGCCACCGTCTAGAACTGTACAGCTGATTATTCATAGAGGAGGTGTTTCTTTCTTATGATACCTATTCTTTAACGTTTTTGAGAACTTTAATATATGAACAAACAATAATTTGATCCTATTTCCCTGTAGGCCCCTCTCCTACCCCCATTCCACTGAGCAAATCATCTTTCCAAGTAGTCCTTTCTGTTTTGATGTCTCATTCCTTTTGTTCTCTGTCTTCCACTATGACATACTCAATGTCAGATAATCTGGGAAGGATGCTGTCATGCTTCAATCTGACAGTAAGCTCACAAAAGGTGGTGGCTACAAGCTACACATTGCTGTTTTTGTAAATTCAAGTTTTTTTTATTGGCTGTGGCTATTTACATGTTGCCAGGACACAGCTGGGTTACTGAATGCCTAAATAATTTTCTATCTGGTTCTTTAAATAAGCTTCCAGATTCCTATTCTGGACCAAGAAGGCGAACAGACCCAACATAATCAGCAGTGTTCAAACAGCATTTGCTACTGGAAACAAGATCTGCCTGGGTGTGGCCTTTCTCAGACTTTTCCGGCTATCAGATCGTCATTAGTGCTCCTTAAAGTGTTTACATTTTTTGTCACTGTGTGGTAAAGGGCATGGGTTTCTGTGGAAACAACAGCCTGTTGGGTTTGGATGCACTATCTGCCAAGAGGCTCAGGTGCTGAAGGCTTGGTCTCCAGCTGGAGATCTAATCACTGACAGATGACAGAGTCATGAGAGCTGGCCCTAGGCCCTGACTGGCAGATTCACTTATGATGGTGTCACTGGGAAGTGAGGCGAGAGGACCCAAGTAGGTCACACTGAAGGGTATCGTATTGCTAAGTGCCTTCCTCCGTCTACTACTTGTTTTATGTAGGTAAGAGTTCTATACACTACTTCCTTTTACCATCACAATGTACTAGCAGCTCACAGTGACTGGACTGAAACCTCTGAAATAAGCCAAAGAAAACCGTCTCCCCTTTTAAATTGTTTCTCAGGCATTTTTCACAGCAATGAAAGTCTGACTGACAAAACGCAGCATTAGTTGTCTTGTAAAGAACCACAACTAGCTCCTAATTGTGATTAGTGACGTTGTCCTTCTATTTCCCCAGCTCTGACTTGATTCCAATTAGTTTAGAAGCTAATTATTCATTTTTAAGTGGTGATTTTGGAATGCACTGCTACTTTTCCATTATCTTTATTCTCTCTAGAAATTAAGGCCTGAATGAACTTTTGATCCAAGCTACTTGTGAACTGAGGTAGAAGGATTTCAAGTTCAAGGACTATCTGAACTGTAGAGTGTGTTTAAAGCCAGCCTAAGCAACTTAGCAAGATCCTGTCTCAAAATGAAAAGGACTGGGAATATAGTTTCGTGGTAGGGCATTTGTTGACTAATGCATGAGGTTCAACTCCTAGCACACACCACACACACTAATCTAATGTTAATCTGAATTATGTAACTCGTACATCTCTTACTTTCCAATGAACTATTTGTTATAATTCTTTTTAACCACACTAGTTCCAAATCAGCAATTATTTTAATTAAAAGCTTAAAAAATCTATTCATATTTCATTTATGCAAAATCTAATGAATACTATGTTCAGTTTACCCATCATGCACTGCCTACATTATCTAATAGTCTGCCATCATTTCACCAGTCACATGTCAACCTTTGCCCTCCCTCTTGAAAGATTACTTTAAACTACAGAATTTTATGTTGGTCGTAATTTTCCCTGGCTTTGTAAATGCATTTCTATACTGTCTTGCATTTACTGACTGATGTATATTACACAGTCTCTTTTTATTTTTGTCTGTGTTCACATGAATTCACTTTATTCTGCTGTCTGTCAATAGGTTCTTTCACTATAGTTCTTTCCTGACTTTAATTACTGATAAGCATTGTAATTTTCCATTTAGTTAACACATTCAGGGGACACACACTGATGTTAAACCACTGGAATCAACAGTGCTTAGCAGATCATGATTTACAGACTGAAAAGCAGAGACAATATAAATATGCAGTATCTACTTGCAGTGGTGACAGTAGTGAACCTTCTTCTTATACAAATACAAATGTTTAATCTACCTGCAGCTAGGATAATAACAAATAACAGTAAGCCACATTTAATAAACTGAAAAATGTGAATGATCACATGTTACCTGGATACATATATGGAATCACTAATAAAAGCTAGTTTTTATCTTTTTAGAGACTTTAATAGATTTTGAGAAGAGGCCACAGTAGAGAGCCCCTCCTGTCCATGAAAAGGCAGAAGGGGGTAGAGGTGCCCCTAGTTTATATCTTAAAAAAGTAATTATCATACCACCAATGAAATACATATTTTTAAATATATGAAATGATTTTGCAAATACTCACATTTGGTCTGATGAATTTTAATTGTACACCACAGTCCATAATATTCCCACTATATTTGAAACTTACTAACTGAAATTGACTCCTTTACAACTTACCATTCCTTTTTCTTTGCCTGTACCAACACCCAGTAAAGCAAGATTTTTTAACATCTCACAGCCTATGGCGCCACATCCTACCTATGGAGAGAAAAATAATATTTATTTAATCAAACAAAAATGTCTAGCTAATAAAGAACAACTGCATTTTAATTTTCTTCAAATGTTATAACTACATATTTTAAAAATGACCATTTGTGATAAGTTTTACTTTTATAAGCATCTCAAAATCAAGTAAGGAAAACATTATTTACAACTGTTTAAACAACAGTCATTTGAAATTTCACTATATAATAAACACTGGCCTCTATGTTTTTTTAATTTAAAAAATTTTTAATTTTAGTTGTTTACAGATTTTAGGTATTACTTATTCTGGCATTTATTTATTTATTTACAAACTTGGAGAAATAAGAGACACGAGAGAATGGGAGCACAGGGCCTCCAGCTGCTGCAAATAAACTCCAGATGCACTAGTCACTATACATCAGCTTTACATAGGTAACTGGGGAATTGAACCCTGGTCATTAAGCTTTGTAGGCAAGCACCTTAACTGCTGAGACATCTCTCCAGCCCCTATTTTGGCATTTTCAAAAACAATTCTGTATTTCTTATAGAGGGTAGAAATAAACAGCAATAACAATGATAACAACAAAGAGACAAGATATTAACAAAATCCCTGTTTACTTTTAGATATTTCTCAAAACTCATCTGATAGACCAGAACCACTTTAGACTTCTCTACTAAGAGTTCAAACCCTTAATGATGGGGCTGGGAGATGGCTGAGCGTGTGGGAAGCACTTGCTGTTCAAGTGTGAGCACCCACACGGTGCTCTGTGCTTGCAGTCCTGGGTCCAGCCAAATCAGTAAGCTCTGGGTTAACAGACACTGTCTAAGCAAACAAGATGGAGAACAAGAGGTAGAGACACCCAGTGTTAATCTCTGGTCCACATGCAAACATACACCTGCGCTTGCGCATGCCCTCTCACATGCAAAGCGATGCCTTGTGATGACACATGCATTCACATGCTAGCTCGGCAACAGCTGTCGATATCCATCACACTAGCTTACAAAAATGACTATTAAAAATTAGCAGTTTTCAAGAATAGCCAATAATAGCAACAACAATGATAATAAAAGTTCTTTTATGAGACTCAGGATTTTCCAAACTGCAATGCGTTGCCATTTAAAATAGACTACACCTATACATTTTTTAAGTTACTAAGAGTAAGCACTATTTTATGTACTTCTAGAAAATCATGTAATGTTCAAAATTACCATCCTCCTATTTTATTTTGAAATGTATAGGTCCTCCTAGATTATAAGCTAGCCACCTTTTTATGTAAAGGACCAGGGTTATTGTTCTTGCAGGCTGCATCATTTTTACAGCTACTCAGACTCAAATGAACTTCACTAAATTAACAATGATGTACAATGACAGCGGAGCATACTACTTACTCTACTGTTCATACTTATACTTACTAAAAAGACATTCAAACTGTGCAGCTTCTGACACAATGTATTCCCAATGCAGGCTCGCAGGGCATCATATCGATCTCCTCTGAAGAAAGCAACATTCACCAAAACAAAACAAAAAACCAGAGACATAAAACAGTTTCATCATTGTTAATGCCAACTTGAATAGTGAGCTTTCAAACAGAATATATTTTGTTTTCCAAATCCATCATATAAACTAACTTATTTGAAAAAGACTTCTCCCCAAAAAAGAATGTTTACCTATTTCCCATTTGACTTAATTACTCCAAATGTCTTAAGTGAGAATGACTTTAGTTCACAGTATCTCCTTTCCCTGCCTATTCACAGGGGATGTACGCCAAGATCAAGGGTGCCTGCAACCTTAGATGGAACCCATCTCTCCATCCTCATACACATGCACATTTAGCAGCATTTCATCTGATACATTTATTGCATACTACAGTGGTAACTTTTCCAGTCTGAGGTGCAAAAGAAAACTAAGCACAATTTCTTTTCCCCTCTTTAAATTTTTACTGGTTGAATATGTATTTACGTATGAGTTGAATATGTCTTTATGTATGAGATGACCTCGCTGTGTCGCTCCTGTTGGTCTTGAACTCGAGTAAAAATACACACAAGAAATTTTCCTTTCTGTACCTCCTGCTAAGTTTAAGTGGTAACTAAAACATGTGCTCTCAAGCCTGGCTAGATTTGTTCTAACCATAGACATTAACAATCTCAGCATATTCCTTAAAAAAATGTTTTTTCTTGGGTTGAAATCTCTCACTTTTCACTTTAAGAAAAGTACCTTGGTTTCTTCTCTGCTGTGTTGCATCACCACTATGACACCATTAAGCACAAGGAGGGTGACATCAGAATCCTATAAATGACTAAAGCCTAGACAAAAGGATGATTCATGTCCTAGGAAGGGCACTGTGAGATGTTACTCAGAACTATATGTCGTGCCATTTAAAATTTATGAATTATTTCCCTAATTTTTCACTTAGCATTTTCTGACTTTTTTAGGTAACTGAAATCTCAAAAAAATGAAATTGCAGACGAGGAAGCCCTACTATAGATACAAAAGAATTCTAAAAACCAGTCGGATGGTGTATGCCTTTAATCCCAGCACTCAGGAGGCAGGAGGATCAACGTGAGTTCAAGGCCACCCTGAGACTACAGTGAATTCCAACTCAGCATGGGCTACAGTGAGACAAAAACCACCACTCCACCAAAAAAAAAAAAAAAAAAAAATCTAAAACAATGATTGCTTTTTCTAACACACTCTGATCATAGTCCTCTCTAGCCCATTTTACTTATAAGATTTTTTAAAAATATTTTATTTATTTATTTTCAAGCAGAGAAATACAGAGAGAGAGAAAGAGACAGACAGAGACAGAGAAAGAGCACCAGGGGCATATGTGGATACTGGGGAATTGAACCTGTGGCCTTAGGCACTGGAGGCAAGTGCCTTAACCGCTGAGCCATCTCTCCAGTCCAAAGATTTTTTTTTTTAAATATTTTTCCTTTTTTTTTATTTTATTCATTTTCAAGCAGAGAGAGAGAGAGAGAGAGAGAGAGAGAGAGAGAGAGAGAGAGAGAGAGAGAGAGAGAGAGAGAGAGAGAGAGAGCGCAAGCGCACACCAGGGCCACCACCTTGTGGGTCTGGCTTATGTGGGTCCTGGGGAATTGAACCCAAGGCCTTAGGCACTGGAGGCAAGTGCCTTAACCTCTGAGCCATCTCTCCAGCCCCAAAGATTTTTTTAAAAAGGAGAATGAGATTTCTAAAGTTTGAACTGGTTCTGGAAGAGATTTATAGCCCCAAAAGTTGCAGCAATTGGTGTAAAACTGAAGATAGCAATATTTTCCATTAATATTGTGGCACTTAAAAGCTAATCATTATCATAACATACAACTCAAAGTTTACATTCTATATTTATAAAGTGGCAAACAGAAAAAGTATTATAGTAATACATAACCTCTAGGCAGAGAAGAGATAACTGCAGTACAAAAGAGGAGAAAAGACACCCAAAACTAATGTATACTTAGGCAAAAATGCTCTCTACCTCTCATAAACACCAGTAAGAGATAGTAAGGTAAAAGGTCAGTGTTACCGTGGGAGGAACTCCTCACGTTCAGGACAGCCAAGGGACTTGACAACATCTGTAGCTTCAAGATACAACTTAAAGTAGAAGATGGAAAACACAGCTTACTACATGTGAGGCTTTACTCACTAAGACAGCAGCTCTTTTCTTCTAGTTAACTTAGTAATCATGGAGAATGGTAACACGGCAATTCATTATAAAAACCATCAGAAAAAATGCTTCATTATACCTTATTTTATTCTCATTAAAATGATGCTGAACCATTAAGAAGTGAGTGGTTAATTTATGTCACTTATCTATCCTAAAGATTGTATTTTCAAATATTTTTTTTTAACCTTAGAAGTGTGGCAGTCCCATTCAATTTCAGCTACATTTGAGTAGTTAATTTGATTCTGATTAGCTTTTGAGTTATTTTCCAACTTGGATATATGTCATCTATATCCACATAAGTTAGAGAGGAAAAATGTGGCAAAAGCCAGTTCCAGCATTTTGTATTGAGAACTTTACTGTATGAGCACAGTGAATATTGGTCATATTCCTGTCAGATTGTACTCTTATGCTCCTTACAAATTGAGAAAAACATTAATTGAATCTTAGTCTTATTTTCATTTCTATAAATATAAAAAAAGATTGATATTAAATTTCAGGTTATCTTTACAAAAATACTTCTTTGATACTTTTTGTTAGTTATTTCCTGCTGGAACAGATAGGAGAGATTTAAACAATCTTGTGATGCTTTTATTTTGCACAGCTCTCAAATCCACACCATTTCTATCTTCTCCATCTTTAAAAGGTTATCTCCAGGAAGGAGACCTGATGCTTCACTATGGCAAAATGTCCACCATGGAACAAATTCAAGCATCCCAAGAAGTCAACAGTGCTAAGCTCTAGAGAGAAACTACAGGCATAGAAAAAATATATTGCTTCAGTCTCACACGGAGGGGACATCTGACAAAGCAAACACATCATATTTCAGAGCCACAACATATGATCTTGTTAGTTTCAATTTAAGCATTAAGTTACTTGCCTTTCATGCAAAAAATTTAATATACGTTTTCTAATACAGTAACACACTTACTAAGTACAACACAATCATTTTATGGGCAAACACTGAACCTTAAATGTAAATAAACAAAATAGTATAGAACTAACCCACTGGCACAAAGGAGAAAACTTCCCTGTCACAGCTTTTAATGCTTCCTGGCTAGCGACCCCTCCTACTGCAGCAGCAAGGGGGGGTAAATAGCCTCTGGCAGTCCAGGAGAGCCAGCGCACAACATGGGCATTTACTTCAGGCTGAAACACAAACCAAAAAGCACAGCGATATAAGTATTCACACAGGACTCTCGAAACTTCAATGACCGAATGCCAGTTATTAGAACTTACGTGTTAAAAAAATCACAAAGTGCTCATTTTTCTTTTCTGACTATAGAAATTAGTTCAGAATCACTTAGAAATAACATATATATATCTACCATCCATAGTTTTTTCCTAAAGAACAGCCATATTTACCAAAAAGTCGAATTTTCAAAACTACAGAAAAAAATTTGAACCTAGATAAGTGAGAATGAAAAAAAAATGATGCATAAAAAAATAAGGGGGAAAATTGCAGATTGTGGACATCTGACATTTCTTGTGGAGAGCTGGATGGCATGGAAAGGCACAGGACTGAGTGCAAGGGTAAGATGAAGACATCTGTGGTGGTTTGATTCATAAACTTGTGTTCTGAATGCTTGATCCTCAGCTGATGGCAATTTTGGAATTGGAATTTTGTTGGGAGTGTGTTGTTGGGGGTTACAGCCATTGTTTTGCACACTCTCCTGTAGCTATTATCCATCTGATGTTGGACAAATGTCTAGCCTCTGTTCATGCCATCACTGAGTTTCCCCTTCAGTCTGTTAAGGAAAAACAAAAAACCTTTCCTTCCATAAGCTCCCTTCGGTGGTGAGGGTTCTTTCTGCCAGCAATTAGAAAGCTGACTGCATCAATATTAGGGACCAGGTGAAATCCAGAAATACTAAACTCTGCATTTGTACAAGAAACCACAGCCTCTAACACTGGGCACTGCATAGAATGCCAGGAAATGGGGAGGATCGTTGTCAGCAGGGCTTTAGCCAGAAGACAAAGGAAGGCTCAATGAGCACAGTCTGGAGCACTGCAACAATATCAATATCCTTTAAGACGCAAGATTTGTGACCCACACCACAGGCAGATGCAAAAGAGGTTCTCTTGCAGTTTCTGGCTTGCTTCCTTAGTGCGATGTTGGGGAGTCACCATAAGAAAAGTTTTTACAACCAATCTTTTGAATAAAGAAAATAAAAACTCCATTAAAAAATAAAAAATCTCTAATTCCCCTTCCCAGTGGTTAAGAGCTCACCCCTTGAGTCAGTGTGGGCCCCAGAAAACTGGCTGGGACTTGGGCAGTCCCAGATGTAGGTCTAGGTGGAGACTGCACATCAAAATTCTCATGAAATATTCACACTTGCTCCATTAAGAACAACCCACATCTCTATGATCAGACACAGGGACAAGTTATGGTACATATGCACATAGAGAATACTATTTAGTAGTGAAATGAATGAACATGTAAGACCTCAAATGCATTGTACTTATGAACAAAGACGCATTCAGAAGGTTGTATCCTTTACGATGCCATCTATGTGATATCCTGAAAAGGCACATCAGTACTGTTGCCAGGGTTTTGTTGTAGGCTGGGAAAGATATAGAGAGGCTGGAGGGAACCTTCTTGCATTATGGAAATATTATGTATGTCTTTCTTGGAGTGACACATGTAAAACTACACCTTAAAATAAGAAACAATAAAAACTTCAAATAACTGGCATAAATATCTCTATATTGTTAGCTGCTAAACTGAAACTACTGGTTGACTTAGCATAAGAAAACCTTTTCTAGTTGATATGTTCAAGTCCAAATCTGATGTGCAAAATGCAATGATGCGATTCAAATATCTAATGTATGAAAGAGGTGCTGATGCTCTACAGTGAGATTACACATCCATGTGGATTGAGTGGGTTACACATCCACGAGCCACAGCAGCATGACTAGGAGCAATTCTGACAGCGAGAGCAGCAGAGAACCATTATTACATGCCATGGAGTACCTCATGACCAAACTATGTAATGCCTTCACAACCTTGTAAGGTAGGCTCATTTCATTTTATAGTCACAATAAGTAACAAAACTGGGACATGAAGGTGGGGGAATATTAATGTTATAAACAAATACATAGTCAACCATAACTTTAAATATTTACCTTGTCTTCCAAAGTTTCACGTATAGACAATGCCAGTTTCAAAAGTGCATCTGAATCCTGTTGGCATCTACAATTTTAAACAAAATACCTCAACTTCAATTTTCTGAACTGCCACCAACAGTAGGTCATATTTAGAACTAAAATGTAAGATATATAGAGAATGGGAGCTGGGTGTGGTGGCGCACGCCTTTAATCCCAGCACTTGGGAGGCAGAAGAGGTAGGAGGATCACCATGCGTTCAAGGCCACCCTGAGATTACATAGTGAATTCCAGGGTCAGCCTGGGCTAGAGTGAGACCCTACCTAGGGAAAAAAAAAAAAAAAAGAGAATGGGGAAGTCTGCAAATATGCAGTCCAGCATTTTGCTGACTACAAGGTAACTGGTCTATAAACACATTACTTCAATATCATGATCAGCTAAGGACAGTGTTAAGATTCAAATACAAAAATTCACATTTAGTATAATTCATTTCTTATCAATCTTTTCACTCCAACCAAAACAACAGAAAACATTACCTAATATTTGGCTTGCGATTATAGTTTTCTTGAAATTGGTCCAAGGCAAGCATAGCTGTGTGAATCTGTAATGGCGCCTATTAAAAAACATTAAAAATTGGCCAACATTAATTATTTACTGTGTAACAGGCATTGTGTTAAATGCTTTACACCATTTTAAAATTTGATCCTCACAACAGACATATAAGCTTATACTGTCACTAACACTTGAGAAAGTGTTTAGTTGGTCATACATAGGAGGTTATTCATAGGAATAGTATCAAATAAACAACAGTAGTGGAATATTTTTACAAAGATCAATCTTTTTTCTTATCTGCATTTATAAATTTGGAAATTGTTCATTCCTTCCATATCATAAACATTACAAAATTATATGAAGTGATGTAAAAAAGAAGAGTATTTCTTCTAGCATAATATAGTAAAGATCTTTGAATACAATCACATTTTATTATTTATAATACTAAAGTAATTGTGATTAAAGCTAGCAAATCAAAGTATAACTTCTTCCTTTTGTAACTGAAACTTTTCTATGCCATAGATTTCCTTTTTTAATCCTTTAGGGTCAACTTTAGGTGATATAAACCTTTACTCATAAAGCCTGACAGCAAGGTATATATACATGTTTACTCCATTTAACTTTAGAACCACTTACCAATCCCCGGACCCCACTCTGCTGCCTGATTCAAACCTGCAAAGTGTTTATTTACCTCAGGCTTGCTAAAGTCCGCAACAAGGCACTTTGGATTTTTTATCTGCCTCTCCAATGATTCCTAGTGGAAAAACATAATTACTTCACAGCTAGTGATTACTCAATAAAACAGAGCTATTATGTCAGGGTAGTGAAAACAGTAAGGTCAGAATAAGCAAGGCCAACTGCTAGGCTGTAACTGAACTGTAATGTGGCTGCTAGTCATCCTGCTCTCATTGCATATTAAAAATAATTGCTCCATATGGTAAACTTGAGAAGAATTAGTGAAAACATGCTTTCAAAACTCTATCTTCATATTAAAAAGCTACTAGACATCTTCTGATATCAAGTAACTGAGACTTGTTATGCTTGACAAATTTTGAGCATATATTCCAGTTAAAAATCTTGGGTGTGTGAAGAATACAAAAACAAACAAACAAAAAACTCTGAAAACAACAGCCTCTAAGCACCCACTCTGTGTGAAATTATTTTAGGTAGGCACAAACATGTGTGATGGTCTAGGTTGTCAACTTGGCAGGACCTAGAATCATGAAATGAGCCTAGGAACATGTCTCTGAGGAATTATCTTGATTACGTTAACTGTGGGCAGCATCATTCTGCAGGCTGGATCATGGAGAAAGCTAACTGAGCACATACATGGCCCTCTGCTTCCTGATTGTGGGTCACTGTGCCCAGCTCTTTGCCAGCAGCCTATCCTGCGGACTTGCCCTTGCTGGCACAATGGACTGTAAACAAAGCTAAGTCCCTCCTCTCTTATGTGGCTGTGTGCTGGGTATTTGGTCATAGCAGTAAGAAAGTAACTAAGACTATTCAATGAAAAGTCAGATACAAGAGAAGGCAGGCAGAGGCAGGTTTGATTAACTGTCATATTTCATTCGGTTAACTTTGGCTTGAACAAACGATTAAAAAGAAGTACAGTTATGTTTTCAAGGATTTTAAAAAAAGTCAATAAAGTCAAAACCTTGAGAACTTGAAATAACTCTCCTAAACCTCCAGCAGCACATCAAAAACCCAATACCCAGAAAAGACATTAAACAGTGGCCCATGGACTTAACAATAGAAAGACCTCAGTTCCAGGACATAGCATCCTCTACATTTTCTCTGTCTAGCAGTTAGAGCTTATGGGAGTTATTTCATAGTCAAATTTTATGAAAATTTATAATTAAAATTAAACCTGGGTTAACGAACATAAAGAAAAAAAATCCCTTAAAGTGAAAAAAAAAAACCCAACACTGTCTTGAAAATTTGTCTTAGGAAGTAACTGATAACATGATAAAATAATTATTCCTGAATCAGGTACATATGGTTTTCAAATTTTTTTCAAGGAGAAAAATATACTTACAAAGCAAAATGTTTTTGGCATCTTAACGTGCACAGCGGTGCCTCCATGTAAGTAAGGGTCCAGCTTCGTTGTGTCACCAATGCTGAAGGAGAACGGGGACACCACTGCGAGATGAAGGAATGGGAAGACATGCTCACAAATATTTTAGTGTACTCTTGCTTATAAAACCAAGAGTTTAGGGGGCTGGAGAGATGGCTCAGTGGTTAAGGCACTTGCCTCCAGTGCCTAAGGCCACGGGTTCAATTCCCCAGGACTCACATAAGCCAGACCCACAAGGTGGTGGCCCTGGTTCGTTCTCTGTCTCTCTCTCCCTCTCTCTCTCTCTCTCTCTCTCTCTCTCTCTCTCTCTCTCTCTCTCTCTCTCTCTCTCTCTATCACTCTGCTTGAAAATGAATAAATAAAATATTAAAATAAAATAAAATAAAACCAAGAGTTTAATACAGACTATTATTCTTTATATAGCATAAATTTGAGCTTAAAATCATCAAGAAAAATTAAGACAGGAAAAAGGAGAAGAGGTACTTATGAAGCATTAAGATATACTGTCAAACCTCTAAGACATAGTGATACAAACACTGCAAAGGAGATTTAGAAACAGATATACCAAGAGATGAAATAAAAGCAGCAAATAAAGCCAATAAAGAAATACTAAAATTATTTAGTATTAACTCTAGGAAAGAAAACTAAATGGGAAAATATTCCATGTGGATAAGAGTTTTAAATATCAAAAGATGAAAATTTTCAAAAAATATCAAAGTATGAGAAAAATATTACTTTAAACCCTGGGAATGAGGAAAACTTTTGTAAAGACTTTAGACTGGAAAACTATATTACAGTGAAAGAGAGAAGATACATGAAAAGCCCGTCACAAAGCTGAATAGTAACCGTCAACACAGGAACACTATTTGCAACTCAAGGGAAAAAGCCAGACAATATAATCTATTCATTACAAGATTGGTTAAGAGTGATAAACAAGAAAACAGGAAAGCATAGAAGGCTCCATTAAAGGGAAAAAAGCTCTAGAATTGGAGACACTCAACCTCATTCATAGTATGAAAAATACACATTACACTTATGCTTGGTAATGCTTTCATCTATACAATGAAACACTATACAGTTACAAGAAGGGTTCTCTGCAGTTGATGATGGACAAGATCATCAGCACATACGTGCATTAATGGAACCCCTGTGTCAGAAAGCACAAGGAAACTCTGGGACAGCACAGAACAAACTGTGACAAGCAAGGGGCTGACAAGGGAGGAGGCAAGCAGCTCTTCCTACAAGTTAACCCTTTGCTCCTTCTATCTTATGAGTCGTTAAGAGTTAGTAAATAGAAAGGGTCGGCACACATCGAGTTCATCTGCTATTTTTCTTTAGAGGGGAGGAAGCCAGAAGTAGGACTCAATTCCAACCTTATTTAAGTGCATGCTCTCTCTCTCATATTTATTTCTTTATGTTATATACATATATATGTGTGAAATACATAGACACATGTTTCTAGAATAAGCATGTATATTATTTTAGCTATTTAACAATGGTTTCCATGTAACAAAATTATCTTAGGGCAGTAAGCACCAACTAAGTAAGATAAGAAGCTTTACAAACAACTCTATTTGAACATCTCTCACCTCAAAATGATCTTCTGGTAGGAAATAATGGTTTTTAAAAATATCCCTATATTTTGATGCCCAGCTGCTTCTTAATAGCCCAATCTATCACTATATAGACCCCAAAATAAGCCAATAATGCCAAATGATGGATTTAATTTTTAGACAGATCCAAATTCTGATATTATGAGCTGAAGCTGTATTTTAGATGCAATCAAAAATCAAAATCAAGTTGTTTTGTTATTAGAAATGATTAAATATGGGCCCAAACCTCTTTATGTATACGGAGTTTTAACAAGGACTCCAAAAGATATTAGGTATTCTGAATGCTGAAAACGTAACTCTTATTTTTCAAATATCCCATAGATAAAACTGAATCACTCTTCCCTGATCAGATAAACTGTCATTTAGTTAAGTAATAGGCTATCTAACAAACTATGTAGATTAATACTGGTATAAATTCATTACCTCAAATGGGACCTACATTTTGGAATGGGAGTATTCACTCAAACCTCTGTCCTTGGCACATTCCCTTACCTTTGAGCAATAACCTCATATTAGACCCCTAAAAAACAATAGATGCCTTCAACTTCCTGCCTAGAAGCTTTACACTTACAAAATCACCGGCAGATATAGCCACGTATCCTTTTTACTCACGCCACTAAGTGGAACATGTATCCCAGCAGTGTCTCTTCTTGGACATGTCACTGCTGCCTCACGCAACAACCTCATCTTTCCACCAAAGCCTACCTTCTTGCACCCCTGAAAGGGAGTACCTGCTCAGGTAGAATTTTTTGCTCATGTACCATATGTGGTAACACTGTGTCCTCTTAAATGTTTTAAGAGGACATTTCAATTTGTACTGCCTCAGAGCAAAATTCTTTGTTCTTTTCTTCTCTCCCTTACACTCCATTCTCTTTCAGACAGGGTCTGACTATATAGCAGAACCAGGCCCAAGCCTTCCAAGTACTGAGGTTACAGTTTGTGTCACCATGCCAGGTCTATCACAGTGTATTTCTTATAGTTCTTGAGCTCTGTCTTGGTACTCTTGCAGCATCATTCTAAGTAAACACGATCTTCAGATACTCTGTCCTCACTGCTGCCATCACAAAACTGAGCAGGTATGCTTGCTATATTTAGAATTCTAAGGATGTCTATGCTCTTCCCAAATCACTGTATAGTATGTTCTTAACAAGGCCAGCCATGGAGAAGGTCTTTTGGAGCCATTGTTTTCTCAACACTGGATACACTGTCTGAATCATAAATGACTTGACAATATACACCAACTTACCAGTTATCTGTTGTATAGATCCATTTAAACCTGTCATGCCATTAATTTCTCGAAATGTTATGAACTGTCCCGTCTCAAGCTTGTGAGGATGATGTTCAAGGCAAGTGACAATGCCAGGGTTGGCCTAGAATCAGAGAATCCATCAAAAGTGAAGTTTGTGTGCTGTATCAATGCAAGCCCCTACATCTTACTAAAAAACCAGTGCTATTATGAATTCTCAACCTAACACCTCAAGCTATTCTCCACCAGCAAAGCAACCCTTTCAAAGAAGTGTTACGACATGCTGATCAACACACCATTACATTTGAAAACGAATGCTGCAGGTTTATGTACAGGTTCATGTTTGGTGGGAGATGTCTAGAGATTCCACAGAGAATTCAAATGTTTCATAAATTCTAAGATTCCTGTGACTTGTAAAACACACTTGAAGTTATAAAACATGTTTTAAAATCAGTCTGATTAAAAAACTGTTATATAAATGTTAACAGCTTAACTTTTAAAATTAAATTGTATAATGAAGGTGGAGACTTGGGATTCTGATAGTTAACAATTTGTCCAATATCTAAAATAAAATACTGTGTAATTTATCTCCTGTATTGTTGCATACTAGGAAACCAACACTGCAAAACAAGAATCCACACTTTTTTTGCATGTGTATGTACATGTTTTCATGTCTATGGGTGTTATGTGTGTATGGGTGTGGCAGCCAGAGGAAAGCATTGGATACCTTGCTCAGTTACTTTCTACTTCATTTTTGAGACAGGGTCTCTCACCAATCCAGACTCATTAGCCCATAAGCCCCAGGAATTTTCCTCTCTCCACCTGGGCACCACGACAGCTTTTGTGAAGGTGCCTATGCTTGCATGGCAAGCACTCTACTGACTGTACGATCTCCCCAGCACAGGAATCTATACTAGTCTTTAAGAGCTTATTCAGGAGTATGTTGTTCTTATGAAGAAACCAAAATGAACTTCAGTAGTTAAAGGTCGACTAAAGCAATTAATATGTCTGAAAGAAAAGCAATAATGTATAAGTTGCTCAGTAAGTAGATTTAGAAATGTTTCATTCAATGAATTTTCATTAAAATGACATGAGAAAGGATATATTATAATGGGTTTAAAAGAAAGGATAAGGGTTAAAGAGATGGTTCCTTGGTAAAGTGTTTGTTTGCAAGCATGAGGACTTAAATTCAATTCCCAGTATCCATGTAGAATGCTAATTGGTGATCTCTATGCCAATGAGACACCCTGCCTCAAAGCAGATGGACAGTGTCCCTGAAAAAGATGCCTAAAGTTGTTCTCTAGTCTCCATCTGCACACACACATGAATTGTGTACACACAAGAACGCACGCACATGCACACACACACATTATAAAGCATAACATCAGAACCATAGCTTCTTTGGGGCTTTAAGATAAGAGTACAAGTAAAGTAAATTTCTTAGGCTAAAAATTTAAGTATTGAAAAGGGGATTTAAGAATTTCTCCAATTTTTTTCAGGAACAAAAAAATTAGGCTTATAAGAAATTACAATATTGTGGATAAAAATTTCGCTTTCTGATGTGAAGGTTAATTCATTCCTAAACTCCTTCTTCTAAAGATTACTTTAGAAATTGAACAGATTAGAAAAGCTTTTGTCTGGGCCTGAGATGGCTGTGGGGTAAGTACTCTTACAGTTCAAGCAGGAAGTCCACTCCCAGCACCAACATAAACAGCTGTGTGTGGCCACACAAGCCTGTAGCCTAGTCCTGTGAGGAGCAAACACCATAGAATCATTGGGGCTTGAGAAAACTGTAGTTATAGGTTGAGAGATTTGGTCTCAAGGAAATAATGGACACAGCTGATGCTCTTTGGCTTCCACGAACACACATGGAACTAGCTCAGCATCTGCACACAATGTGCATACACTAAACACAAGCAAAACAAGTGAGGATTATGATCATAGTACATTATCTATATGTTGGAGGTGGTCAATAACTTCAGTGTCAGGGATGGGATACCTTCCAGTGAGTTGTTGGCCAGGGAGGTTCCTGAGGCACATCAAAACATTATAGGCCATTGCCTAGGCTCTTGGTTGCCCATCAGAATGAGATGGTAAGACCCTATTGCTGAAGACCACACATGCTTGGGCTGCAGGTCACTGAGAAATCAAGCTGGAAAAAGCTAGGGCTGTATGCAGCCCCATGGAAGAGAGAAGTCATTAATGTTGGTGAATAGCAGTGGACCTTGCAAGCTTTAAGACTAGCCAGCCATGCCAAATGGGCCAACTGGAGCAATAGTTGACACATCTATTGTGGGAGAAACCAATTGCTCTCTAATTGGACTGGAGGCCAGCACCATGGAAGGGAAGGGAATACATGCCTGGTATTGAAGACCTAGTCACGAATCTATGGCAGGGGAAATTATGAACCCTAGGAGAGTAATGCCTGCTGTGTCTGGCTAAATACATATATTAAGCCCACCAAACTGCCTTACCCATACAATAATGCTACTCTCACTTTTGGCTAGAGAAGTGTCTCTTTTTCAGATGGCGGTGACTACTGGAAATATCTCAAAAGACACCATAGTGCTAAGAAATGACAGTGGAGTGCTCAACACTGGGACATCTCTATCACACTTCCTGAGGCTCAGGGTCTATTGCAGAAGAGGTGGTGGAAAGATTTTAAGAGCCAAAGGAAGGGTAGGACTGCTTACAACACAAACTTCCTGACACTGTAAAATGGTCTTGATATTCATGACTTCGCAGTGCCTGATAATACCTACACATAATGGGAGGAAAGATGATGACACTGAAACAAAACAGAGACTAATTGAGAGGGGGAAGGGATATGAGGGTGGGAAGGGAATCAATGTTTTATGGTCTATAATTACAGAAGCTATCAACAAAAAGTCAAAAAAAAAGTTGTCTAAGATGATTTAAGTTTGCTTTTTTCTAAACATAGAAAGCATGGGATCAGGTGACTTCAGACATCCTGAGAACACCCATTACCTGACACAACGAGAACCGTAATCACTGAGTTACAACTCATGTCCCATAGGAGTCGAAACAGAACAAAACTCAAACTTATGAGAAGCAAGTATTGTAGAATCAAGTAAGAAGTAACATCAATGGGAATCTTAACAATTAATATTCCAATTTAGAGTTCGTCTAACGTAATGCAGTCAAAGCAATTAACAAAATGTTGCCTTAGAGCACTATGAATGAAACAAGTTTATTATAATATTGTGCTAAAACTACTTCCCAAAAAATAACACATTAACAATTTTATTTTAAAAAGCTCATTGCTATAATCATACCTGGGTTATGTTTGAAATGAAAATTTCTTTTGGTTCCTCTCCTGTAGTATCTGAAACTTCAAATTCATCACCAAAATCACAAAACAATCGTGACCAAATTCCATGTACATCTGCACTGATGAACTGTGGAAATTAAAAAATAAGCTTATTTAGGTGAGGTAAAAAAGAAAACAGCCCCACTAAATTATCTTGGGTCCTCTCATGATAATTTCACATATATTGACATGTATTCTTTGAATGTGAAGTGAGTCATGAATGATAATGTGCCCACATATCTGTTTAAGAATCCAGGAATGGACATAGGGAATAACAAAGTAAGTACCATCAAAGTGTCACCACACATCCTAGGACTGATTAAGCAACAAAAATCTGGCTCTGTCATAAAATTCAAGTACAGTATACTAAAGAGAGCTGTTGGGTTAATGCATCAGAATGAACTCTTACCTATATTTTAGAGAAATTGAAATGAGTGCACACTCACCAAAGCAATGGAGTTTGTGTGTAAGAGGGAAAGAGCAGACACCATTTTAGGAATAGAAAGCTAGTTCAAGTGTGCTGACTCTGTGGAAGGGTCATAGGGGCTTCTCAGTGCAGCAGATCCTACACGTAAAAACTGTTGCTCTAGTCCATTCACCATATACAACCAAAATAATATTAAGACCATAAATCAGATCAAAACTCAGAAGCTTCAAACACCCCTAAGAGAGGGTTCTGTGCCGTTTCTTTAAACCTATTCATCTATCCTCCTCTCTTTTCCCAGCTCCACTGTGGTGCTGGCCATCCCACAGCTGCTCAAACACCTCACACTTGTATCCCTCAGATTTGAATACCTACTTGGCCTGTCTCATCCTCACCAAGGACTCTTATCACACATCTCTTCAGAGAATGCTTCCCAAACTTTCTACTCTAATAGAAATGCCACAACTTCACGCATATGTTTAGTTTTTTCCCCCCTCACAGTACTAAAAACTATATAAAAGCATATCATACACTTATTTACATGCTTGTTCTTACATCTACTACATCAGATAATTTTCATGATGTGGTGGCTTGAGTGTAAAATGTTCCCCATAGGCTTAACGTGTTTGAATAGTTAACCCCAAGCTGGTGGCACTGTTCTGGATGGATATGTAACTTTTAAGAGATAGAGGTCCGCTGAAGGAAATGTGTCTTTTTGGGCAGGATTTAAGGTTTTTAGAGTCCACCCAGGCTTGCTGTTCCTGCACTTTCTCCTTTCTCCCTGCTGATATGACAATGTGACACAGGCTTTTTGCCCCTGCCATGAGGATCTCTACTCCATGGAACCATAAGCCAAAACAAATTGCCCTTCCCTCAGTTGCTTCTGTTTTTTTTTTTTTGTCCCAGAAGTGAGAAACTGGTACACACAAGTAGGAAAGTTTGACCTATTCATCAATTTATTCCTGGTGTTTAGAACCTGGAACACAGTACATATTTGATGAGTATGTGCAACATGAAATGACCATCCCTTAGAATCTATCAGCTTTCCTAGTTTAAAGATGATAAAGTCAACCTTTATCGTCTGCTCCATTCCTAACCTTAATTCTTCCTTAATTTTGGCTAAAGTTTAGATGTATGTATCCTAAATACAGGAAATAAGCATCAAGTGAAAATTAAAGGTGGAAAAAAATCTTGTGAATATGAATGTGAAAAGAGCTTTCTAATGTAACAGGAAAAGCTACAAATTCTAATAATAACAGTCTTCCTTCGGTGCATTGCATGTCCTTATTAAATGATAATGTCCGTTACCTTAATTGGAGGGCAATGAGAACGGCAAAAGGAATTAATCTTCTTTTGCAATGTAAGTTTCATCTCAGTCAATATTACACACTGTTGAGAAGAAATTAAAAATAGAAAATGCACAATTTTTTTAGTAAAATACAGCTTTTGAGTCAGAAGCATGTCAGTCCTAACTGTGCTAAAGATACTCTATGATCTTGACAAGAAAGGAACTGTATTGCATTGTATTCTGCTTGAAGGTTAATCCTGTAGAAGGTGCAAGAGAACACCTGTGCATACCTAAATTCACTTACTGTCAGGGAGCTTACAAGTCTAAGCAAACCTCAACATTGCTTGTAGTAATTATAAACTCTCCAAATGGAAATAGTTGGGAAATTATGTATTAGTATGATGGAAATATTAATCTAACCACCAAAATATTATTTCAGACTGACTTAAAAAGATGACAATTATAGTAGTGAGAGACATTATTTGGCATAACTTCCCTTCTGAAATTCAACAAATTCACACAAAAAATTTTGTTTTATGATAAATATCATTCAAGAAACCACTTAATCTTTTTTTTTTTTTGGTTTGTTGTTAAAGTGGCATCTGGCTCTAGCCCAGGCTGACCTGGAACTCACTATGTACAAATTCACAGTAACCCTCCTACTTATGCCTCCCACCCCACCCCCAGTGCTGGGATTAAAGGAATGCCCAAACATGACTGGCTTTACTTAATTTCTTATCCTCTGATGTAATTTGAAAATCTGATTTTAATAATTAAGACAAAAAAAATTTAGACTCCTAGTTATCACATTCTTAAACTCATTTGTCTACAAAATCTCAAATCAGAGCTACATTCTCAGTCCTATGGGCTTTCCTCAGTGCTCCTATACCTGAGTAACATTTGAGTGCCAGAACACAATAGAAAAATGGATTTAGGGGCTGGGAAGATGGTTCAATGGTTAAAGGTGCTTGCTTGCAAAGCCTGCTGGCCCAGGTTCAATTCCTCAACCAGCTACATAAAGTTGGACAAGCATTCCTCTGCAGCAGCGAGAGACCTCTTAGTATGCCCATACATACATGCACTAAATAAAGAGTGAACTGAGCATATGGCATACTCCTATAGTGAAAATATACTTTAGAGATCTCATTTTCTTTACTCAGTATTACTAGGTAGGCCATGAATGTAAGGTCCTGAAAACTTTTTACTTGGGGCCATTTCTCAGTCTTTGTAAAAGCTTTAGGCAGGAGGTATGCCTCCTTTAGGGACACCTAAGCTTAGAGTACTACTGTAGGCATATACTGAGCCTGGTGCATTGAAGCAGTTTGCCGTATATCTGATGAGGCTCCATTGTTCACATTAGCAATTCTTGGGCTAGCAGGGTTTAAGTTATGTACCACAGAATGGAAGTACACATTGATTTTTAAATGGGTAATCACATAATTTAGTCAAAGAAAAAACCAAGGTCAATCTATTTTTTTTCTTTTAGGATATCCAATGTACAGTATCCAATGGTTACTTAAGAAACTGGTACCTATGTTAGATGCATTTTATTCACAACTGTTCACCTGCCTGTATCTCCCGAGGAAGAAAAAAGTACACTTTCTTGCTCCACGGCTCTGGGTTTGGGAATATGATTTTTTTTTTTAACCAATGAGATATTAACTGAAACATTACTTATGTGATTGAACTTGGTTTGTGTCTGTACTGCCAGAGGACATGAACTGGGGCTCATACAATGGGGTTAAATCCAAGCTAAGTTCAGCCCCATCAGACAAGGACATGCACAAGAGATAAGGGCATATTTTTATAAACCGGCGTTTTAAATGTGTATTACAGTCAAAATAACCTATTAGGGCTATTCCCAAAATGGAGCATTTGACAATTATTATTTTAGCCTGAAAGGTTTTGTTTTGCTCAATACACTAGGTTACATAAGTTATAGTAATGGTGACTTAGAATCTTTCAGTAATATTTAATAGCAAACGTTACACTAACCTGGTATTGCTCTAAGAAGGAGAGATCTGTGGTTTCACTGATAAGAGTGGATAACGATGAGACGTGAACATATGGATTTAGTTCTGCAATATGACCAAGTACAGCTTCAGCCCTAAAATAAGAGTTTTTATTATTCTTCATACTCCATTGCTTAATATTAATGATAGCAGAAGAACCTGATATGCTATGAAATTTCAAAGCAAACTTATTAGATGCAAGAAATCTTACAAGATTTATTTATCTTGTGTATCAGAATACAACCCTAAGCTGTACTGTCATAGTCTGCAGTAAGCCTAAAATCTCCAAGTGCATTCTCACAGTACCAACCTCCAAGCTCCAGTTTCCTCATGATGCAACCCTAGAGATGTGTTTACAGGGGGAGCAGGTCAGAGGGCACACGAAAGGAAATGGAATAAGTGACACATGAAAATAGAAGAGGGAAATATCTGGGGTAAGAAGGTGACCAGGAAGAAGGGATGGGGAAGGATTGTTGTGTGGAGGATAAAAACAAAAGGTATTTGTGTGTGTGTATACTCAACATGTATATATGTACATATATAATACCAAAATAAAAACTATTTTGTATGCTAAGTTAAAAAACATTTAACAAGACTTCCTTTTAGTAATCATAAGGAAATTCATTTCTAGGAAGCAATGTAACAAAAACTGGAGAAATTAGAAATATATGGCCTAAACATATTTATCTAAGGCAGTATGAAATTGTGACTATTTAAGCTACTAAGCTGATGTTCTGTTTAGTTATTCTTAATAACTAAATGATTAAGAGAAAATCTTATGATAACATACCAAATCATGTTTACCTGTTTCTCCCATTAATAACATCACTGTCACAGAGAAAGAAGTTGGTCCCTAGGTCCCATGCTTGGCATTTTTCTGTATCATGAATTGTGAGTGCCTTCAACAGAAGAGAAACATAGATATTCAAGCCCAGACTAGGACCAGGAAGATTTAATATTATTTATATTATATTATGAGCATTAAGTGTAAATAAGTAACAAAAAGTACTTAGAAGCATAAGAACTGAAAATCAAAAGTTTTATCTTTGTATGATAGCAGATTTACAACACTGAAAAATGTATAATGGCTCTTGAAAATGAAAAAAAAATGTTCATTTGGGTTCTTGTTCACTGGACCAGCACAAGTACAAACATGTAGAAAACATGCTCTGCTAATCGGGATCCTATGAGCCAGGCACTCAGCGTTAGAGACGTGATGTGAACCAGCCACTCCCAGCATTACTGACATGATGTAAGGTGACTCAACCTCAATGAAAAGGAATTCAGTGTAATCTCTTTACAAATGGCATGCATTTTCTGCCGGTTGTGGTGGCACATGCCGGTAGGATATTGCTGAAGAGGCGGAGGCAGGAGGATCATGCATTTTCTCTTTGACACAGCAAACCCGTTTTTAGGAATCGATCTCAAAGAAATTTCTAGAAATGTAAAAAAAAATCCACATAAAAGAGTATTAATTCATCCCTATCAAACGAAACACAGAAATAGGGCTAGAGGGATGTTCAGCAGTTAGTCTTGCTCAAATGCTTGACAGTGGTTGGAGAGATGGTTCAGTGGTTAAGATGATTGTCTACAAACCCTAACAGCCCAGGTTCGACTACCCAGTACCCACATAAAGTCAGATGCACAGAGTGGCAATGCATCTGGAGTTCATTTGCAGCGGCTGGAGGCAGACCCATTCTGTCTCTGTTTGCAAATAAAAAAAAATTTTTTTAAAAAGCCCGAAAGCATGGGTTTAATCCCTAGTGCCTATGTAAAGCCAGATGTACAAAGTGGTACATGGATCTGGAGTTCACAAGAGCAAGAGACCCTGGTGTACTCATTCTCTCTCTGCTTACAAAGAAATAATTTTTTAAATACTAGAAACAGAATGTTTATCACAATATGGAAAAACTGAGTATGTGAAGACTCTGAAGGACATGCTGGTGAAGCAAGGTGGGGAAGGAAAGCCCTTTATGCAAGACACAAGGATATAAACACGCTTCATAAATAGCATACGTACATGAAGAACACTGGTAAATGAAGCTATGAAATGAAGCTATGAGAAAGGTACTATTATTCTATTTTCAAGTTTGAAATTTCCATAAGATTTAAAAATAAAAGAACAGCAGAGTGCAAATAACTTTGTTTCTTATAATGAAGAAACAATAAGACAAGGTACAAACACTATGACCACCATAAACCTGCAGAACAAAACAGTCCAGAACAATTTTCCATAATACAGATACATACTCACTTTAATTCCTGCAAGAACGAGATTCTTTGCTGTAAAGGAAAAAAAAAACAGCATTATGAATTTGTATAAAGTTTCATGGAGCTTGGTCACATTGTTGAACAACTCAAGAAGTGCAAATTTCTTGTTTTAAGAAAGTTAGAAAATGTAGATAAACAAAAACAGAACCAGAGGGATGTTTATGGCTTAGCGATTAAGGCGTTTGCCTACAAAGTAAAAAACTGGAGTTCAATTCCCCAGTACCCACATAAAGCCAGATGCACAAGGTGGCGCATGTGTCTGCAGTGGCTGGAGACCCTGGTGGACCCATTCTCTCTCTGTGTCTCTCTCTCTCTCTCAAATAATCATAAAAAAAAAAAACCAGCATCATCACTTAGGAGCTATTAACATCACCAAAAAGTGAAGCAATTAGAGGCATTATTTATTCCTTGTGAAAGACCCTATCAGTGTCATTAAGTATCTTGTCAAAAGAATCAAAACTGAATCCAATCAAGGTTTTGAATCTAATTTCCTTTAAAAGAAATGAGTTAATTCTTTTATGTAGCTCAAAAGTGTCACAGAAAATTATGATTCAAAATACTTACCAATTTCCAAGCCAAGACCACCCATACCACTTAAGAAAACATGGGACTTGGCCATCTTCTGCATCGCTGTGTCACCAAGAACATATCTCTGTCGACTATATGTAAAACACAGTAAGAAATAATCATTTTGTCAAATTATGTCTTAAGCAAGCTAATAATGAAGACAGGAAATGCTGCCCAAAATTGTTTTGGATGATTTGTACAGTATTTATAAATTACTAAGTGAGATGGTTAGCTAATCTGTGGTTGTCAATTTGACTTCATACAATTACCACGGAAAAAAATCTCTGGTCATTTCTGTTGAGGATTTTCTAGACTAGACTAGACTAGGAGGGAGGACTGCCCCTAACTGGTAGCACCACCCCATGGCCCGGGATTTAAAGGAGAAAGCTGGCTGAGCATTCAGCAGTCATTGTTCTTTACTTCCTCCCAGCTGACTGCAAGATGCGAAGCTGGCTTTCTGCTTCTGACATGGTTTCCTCACCATAATGGACTTCGTCTTTAAACGGTAAACCAAAAAATAAACCCTTTCTCTTCTTAAGCTGCTTTTGTCTCAGCAATGAGAAAATAACTGATAGACCAAGTAAATTGCCAAATATGACATATTTTGAAAAATTACTGATTTGGCCCATAATCCACATTCTATTAAGGCAACAGACAGATGGAGTTGAGTAAGAACTGTCCTCTTTACAACCAAGATCTAAATATTATTAAAGCTTTCAGGAGATATGTAGTACACCAAAAAGATAGTAACAGAAACAGCTATAATTTGAAAAAGACTTTTAAGACATGCACATAAAATTCTGCAAGGGCCTAACTATTGGATTATTTAATAATGACTGGAACAAATAAATTTCAGTTTCTATGAGTCTTTTTTTTTTTTTTTTTTTTTTGGCCCATGTATGTTCATTTGCATGTAGATGTAATGCACCTGTATGGGTGCCCAAGGATATGCGGGTATGTGGAGGCCAAAGGCTGACTTTGGGTATCTCTCTTGATGGCTCTCTATTTACTGAAACAAGGTTTCTCACTTAAGCCCAGAGCTCACAAATTCAGTTACTCTTGTTAGCTAGTTTGCCCCAGCATCCCATTTCTGTGTTCTGAGCTCTGGGATTACAGCTGAGCCTTCACACCCAGCCAGCATTTGCGTGGGTACTAGGGATCATCACTCTTACATGGCAAGCACATTATCTACCGAGACATTTCCCCAAGCCAGCCCTATCAGTAAGGTTCTTACCTGTATAACCCATCATCAATTTCCATAGAGTCTGCTGACATGGTGGGCAAAATTTCACTTTTACTAGAGGGAAAAAATATTTTTTGTTATTAAATATTTACATTTACCATGTTATATTCATATTATGAATTCATATATATTGTATTCAAAATAGCCATGACATTCCATTACATATGGGATCAATTCACAAGTTACTGAAGGTTTTTATATAATACATATCTTCTTATACCCCTTATATAACATGTCCCAGATTTTTACAATGTACTGAAATTAAATTTACTGTACTCTGTCCAATGTTTATTGTTGAGATAACAGAGCCCAGAATTGTTTCATCCTTAATATATTTATTCTGATGGATTTGAATCTGTAGTAATTTTGTTACATGAACTTCTTCTATACACACTCTTTAAACTCATTCAGTCTTATTTCTCCATGTGTGATCTCTTATCTCCATATTTTATATATCTGTTAAAACAGTAACTCCTTCCTGATGTCTAGCTGATTCACAAACATAAGAAACCCAAACTAACATGGGAGTGGTGGCACACTCCTCCAGTGCCCATGCTGGGAGACTAAAGCAGAAGGATCACCCCAAGTTTGAGGACAGCCTGCACTACAGAGTTCCAGGTCAGCCTGGGCTCAAGTGATACCCTGCTTTGAAAACAAAGACGAGAGAGAGAGAGAGAGAGAGAGAGAGAGAGAGAGAGAGAGAGAGAGAGAGGAGAGAGAGGGGAGAGAGAGGAGAGAGAGGAGAGAGAGAGAGAGAGAGACACTAGACCCAGAGACTAGAGAGATGGCTCAGTGGCTAAGGTGCTTGCCTGCAAAGCCTAACAACCTGGGTTCAATTTTCCAGTATCCATGTAAAGCCAGATGCAAAGTGGAGCATGTATCTGGAGTTGTTTTGCAGTGCTGGAGGCCCTGGTATGCCTATTCTCTCCGGCTCTTTCCTATCTCTCTCTGCTTCTAAATTTAAGACCGAGCGAGCGAGAGAGAAAAAGAGAATTTAATTCTATTTCTCATAATGGGCATAAAGGAAGCATTCAAGAAATTATTTGTTAAATGCATGAATTTTAGAATGTTAAGAAATCAGAGAAGACATTGGTTGTTGTAAGGTACCTGACTGTCATGTCTAGGACTCTCCCAAGTTTTCCACAGCACAATACATAAAGAAAAATGATCGTGTCTGTATGTGATGGGGGAGCAGAAGTGACTCACAGACAGGCAAAGGGAACGAACCAGCCCCGGGTGCCTAAGCCAGAGTCACAGGGAGAGGTGCAGCACTTTATACAAAACCTACCAGGACCTGGACATTTGTATGATCAATTTCCAGATTCTAAAAACATGACAGCATGGCCTCAGGTATGGAATCTAACTTTCTAAGCCTGTCATTGATAAATAAGCTGAATGGTTTATAAACATAAATGATTAAAAATGTTATTTTTATCAAACTAATATCAAACTATACCAGCTTCTAGCTAATTAAATGGATATAGCTATTACAAAAACTTTAAATTGTAATAATGAAAGCAAAATCAAGGTGCGATGGTGCCTAAGAAATCACCTATATAATAAAAACACCTCCCATCATTTTATTTCCACCACACAATTTGGCGGAACTGAGAACAGCTGCCCTGCACTAATGGTACAACTGGCACGTAAGTCTCCAAATTACGCCTCACTAAATATGTTTCAAGAATATGTTTAAAAACAACCAGGCACTCCAGTACTTAGGAAGCAGAAGTTCAAGGCCAACCTGGGCTACGTAGCAAGTTTGGATCCAGCCTCAAAAATGCAAATTTAAAAATAAAATCTATGAGAAAGTAAAAATGAATAAAAATGCTCCATTAGAAGTGGCTAGAGCTGACAACACTGGTACTTCCCTTCAGTGTGAAACTGGCAGAAAGCTACAAGTTACGAAAGTTTTACATTAGCTGAAAGCCTTAATTCAATCACGTCTCAATTTGGCATGCTGTATCTTTGTAACAGGCAGAATGTAAATTTATGAAAGAGAAATATGCAAAACATTGCTAAGGTTATAAAGGCTACATGCTTCCTTCCCTCCCCTGCACACACAGTTGGGAAAGGAAGGAAAACTCAAGACTAGAATGGGAAATATAAGCAGGTACTTTGGGACCCCCACTTTCTGCCCCTGTAATCCAGAGGACCCAGGGTGTCCCAGCTGCAACTAATTCACCAGACTTGTTCCCCTCTCAAAGTGGTCACGTTGAAGGAGGGCACACGGAGGACGAGGGTAAGGGGGGGTCACAGAGAGGAGGGTGCGGGGGTCGCAGGGAGGAGCAAGTGGGGGTCGTAGGGAGGATCACAGGGAGGGGCTCCGCAGGGAGAAGGTGGGGGTCGCAGGGAAGGGGGTCGCAAGGGGGTCTGCAAGGAGGTGGGGGGTCACAGAGAGGTCGCAGGGAGTAGGAGGAGGGTCGCAAGTCGGAGGAGGGGGTATTGCAGGGAGGAGCAGGGGGTCGCAGGGAGGAGGAGAAGGGGTCGCGGGGCCGCAGCGCTCACGTTCTGAACCGAAGGAGAAGGCAGGAGGCGGCCCCGCAGGCCGCTGGTGCTGAGCGGCCGCCAGGCGCTCACACCTGACCGGAAGGAAGGCTGCGGGCCGACCGTTACGGAGAAGCCCGCACGCTCGGCGCGGGGCAGCGGCGCCACACCCACCCCGGGCCCCACACCCCGCACCCGGCTCGCGGCGCCCTCGACGGACCGTGGCCTCGCGCGCGGAAGCCGGAGCCCGGCACGGCCCCGTCCGCCTGTCCCCGCCGTCGGCGCCGCTCACCCGCTGGGCCCCCAGGACGAACTGGACGCCTCCTCCCCGACGCGCGCCCACGGCCGCTCCATACTCGCTCCAGACGCCCCCGACGCCAGTAACCCTCGGGCAGGAGGGGCGGGGCCTCCGAGGTCACGGGACGCCTACGTCACCAGGGCGGGGCCGCAGGAGCCCGGGCGTGACGTCTCCAGGGCGGGGCCGCGGAGGACCACGGCGTGACGTCACCCCTGGGACACCAATTTCTGGTTGGGGCGTGGCCTCAGGGCCCTAGCGGCTTCCTGTTTGGCCGAGCCCACAGGGCCTCAGAGACACGTGGCTTCCGGTGTGGGCGTGGCCACCGAGCGCGCTTCACCTCTGAAGACGTGAGACGCGTTCCTGAGGCCGCACGGAATCTACGTCACATCCGGCGCTAGTGGCCAATCCGTAGGCACAGTGTAGAGGATTCCTGGGGGTCTTTGAGCACTGACCGGAAATGGTTGTGTAAATACAGACTCCGCTAGTTCTCCATGCCGTGGAACATTCCAGCAATTCCACCTTGGAGGGGGGGAACCCTTGTACATACGCAGGAAGTTTCGACTTATAAATTAAATCAGTGTATAAAATCTAATACAGGGCAGGTAAAACACCCCAGATTTCCCCGCTGAATTCTGCTTGGATTTCAGAGTTTTACAAATTGGTATATAGTTTGACGTTCTGGTTTGTTTTTCGAGGTGAAGAACCAGAGATGACATCCTGGAATTAGAAATTATTTTGTAGCAGAGTTCTGTTTAATTTGACCGTAACTGGCCTGGAATTTCTCTGAATGTGCTCTACCCCTCCCAAGAATTGAATTTCCCCAATTAACAATCGAAGAATGTCAGAAAGCCTAACAGATAGAATAAACGCAGCTGCACAGATAAGGGCTAAGCATGCCTCAGAAGTTGCTTGTGCTTTGAAGAAATTACCTGGTCTTTTTGACTCACATAAAATTTACAGCTTACTGCACTATCTCATGTCTATAAATCCTGCTTAATTGCACTCCTGTTTTGATACATTCCTCATTGGAAATGCTCCAAGTTTTAGAGATTAAAAACGCCACTTTTTCCTTTGTTAGGGGCTATTCTCCGGAGCCCTGCATTGGGGCGAGAGAGCCACTGGCCAGTTCTGTGTGCACAAATATAGCTTGCTTTAATTTGGCCTACATTGTGGTCTTTTCTTTGCATTCGTGGGTTCAACAGAGGCAGGGGCTTGCTCTATCCCAGGCCGACCTGACACCACATAGTCTCAGGGTGGCCTCGAACTCACAGCACCCCGAGTGCTGGGATTCAGTCGTATCCCCATCTCTTAAGTCTCAGACCCCAGAAACTTTCCCTGGGGAGATGTCCCCCAAGACAGGGACTGGGGATACCTGCAGCGTGCTGGGGTCTGGGTAGTGAAGGTACTGGGGTACTTGCAGTGGGCTGGGGTCTGGGCAGTGAAGGTACTGGGTTACTTGCAGTGGGCTGGGGTCTGGGTAGTGAAGGTACTGGGGGGGTACTTGCAGTGGGCTGGGGTCTGGGTAGTGAAGGTACTGGGGATACTTGCAGTGGGCTGGGGTCTGGGTAGTGAAGGTACTGGGGATACTTGCAGTGGGCTGGGGTCTGGGTAGTGAAGGTACTGGGTTACTTGCAGTGGGCTGGGGTCTGGGTAGTGAAGGTACTGGGGTACTTGCAGTGGGCTGGGGTCTGGGTAGTGAAGGTACTGGGGTTACTTGCAGTGGGCTGGGATCTGGGTAGTGAAGGTACTGGGGTTACTTGCAGTGGGCTGGGGTCTGGGTAGTGAAGGTACTGGGGTACTTGCTGTGGGCTGGGGTCTGGGTGAGAAGCCCCAGGAAGCTGTACCCCTGCCCCTGCAGTTGTTTACTTCTTCTGGAACCTGGCCAGGGCCGGGTCCTGTGAACCCTCCAGGGGGTTCGCTTTCCCAGACTTGTTTACCTGCTGGTGGGCTGAGCTGCCGCCTCCCTCCTGGAGGGAATGTTTCAGTTCTGTTTCAGTTTGGAGGAAGTTGCTACACAGCCCATGGTCTCTTGGCTGGAGCATGTATCCAAGGAGGCTTGTTTACCTCGTGGTGGCTGTTGGCCAGGGTTCCAGTATCTGCTTTAGAATACACCCCCTGTGGCCTAACTTCTGCCTCATATCTGCTTTAGAATACACCCCCTGCGGCCTAACTTCTGCCTCAACTCCAACCTCTTGAAAAGTTCCATCTGTCCCCAGTAGCACCATGGCCTTTGAGGGATATTTAAGATCCAACACACAGCAGCAGACATCTTAGATTTGATGAGATAGTGAGAGGAAGATAGCCTTTTAAAATTATTTTTAATTATTTTCTTGTAGGTAGTTTGTTAAGGACACAGGCCCAAAAGAACATAGAAGTCAGCCTTCCCTGGGAGACTAAAAGAATCCCAGTCTGAATTTAAACCTGACTCATCAGGATGGTGATCAGGGCAGTCCTCCTAGGAGTTTTTCACAGGCGTTTCCCCCACCAGCTTTCTTTTCCTGAAATAAATCTTTTTTACTTACCTTCTATGTGCCTGCACTTGCCATTGTAAGTCATAAGACAAACAAGCTGAGAGTCTCTGACTTGGGGAGTTAGAATGACTATCGAGTGTATGATATTCTCTTAAAATATCGAGAATTACTCACTTGGACTATGAATATGAATATGTGTCCTATAGATAATTATGTCCCTGCTCCCTGACCCAGTCTCAGATGTCAAAACTGTATCCCACTGTGGTGGAATTTCAAGATCCTTGGTTCTTTAGGAGTTGAAGGCTCAGTGCTGGCCTTCATCCCTTGGGGCACTTGAGGACATTGCCAGAAGACTCAAGGCAGGCATGCATAGGGAATAATTTAGAAGGTATACTCAGGGCAGGAGAGCACCGAGAATAATTTAGGCACCTGGGACATTGCTTGGTTTGGGCATTCCTTTCCTCACAGTGCATTTGAGCAGCCTGTTGACAACCTGGGACCCCCACCTACACGGAGCAGCACATACACCCCACTGTTTTTTTTTTTTTTAATTTATATATTCTCTTTTTTTGGTAAATATTTTATTTATTTATTTTTGTTTTTGTTTTTTTTTTCAAGGTAGGGTTTCACTCTAGCCCAGGCTGACCTGGAATTCACTAGGTAGTTACAGGGTGGCCTCGAACTTGCGGTGATCCTCCTACCTCTGCCTCCCGAGTGCTGGGATTAAAGGCATGCGCCACCACGCCCGGCTGCACCACACTCTTAACAAGTAGCTTTCAATTCCCTTTAACAACCTTGTTAAAAATATGTCCTTGAATAGAGCTGGAATCCGAAGGATCTGAGGGATCTGGAGGTCATCCAGCCTGGACTGGTTTTCGATGGATGTGTATTAAAGCAACTGTTTTCTGAGTGAACTTTTAGGGGAGAAACCCCTCTTTATCACCTTAAGTGTTTATATAAGTGATTTTACACGTGATTGACACTTACAGGCATCAGGGAAGGATGGTGCACAGTAGAGGGAAGTGTTCTGTAACCCTAACCTGTTGATCAAACCAGAGGACCACCTAAGCTACACCGCAGCACTTGACCTGCCTTCTCGTGGCTCCTTTATAAAGAAAGCTGGGCAGTAACCATGAGCATCCTCCGTCTCAGATGACCCACTGCCACTCCTGGTAGTGAATTTGAAACCTTTTCTATTACTTTCCTGTTAATGAAGTTTCTTGCTGTTTCACAACTGCGTGTGCCTTTCTTATTCAATTGTTTGAATAAGATGTTAGGTAATGTGCTGTAAATCCATCTAGATCTGTTCTGTTGGAGAGCAGAGACACCTCAGCCCCTTGAAGAAAAAAAATTCAGAGTCCTATTTGAGAGATTCAGACTCCAGCCATGGTTACTATTCACCATTGATTCCATTGTAGTCTAAATCATGCTAGTTCATTTTATGTCTTTTTTTTTTCCTTGATTGAGGCTGAGGCTGTTAGGGTGACTGAACCCTGGGCCCACTTTGCTAGAAATCAGAGAAGCATAATCTGTTTTGCCTAATCTCTTTTGTCCATAAACAATCTGAATCCCACTCTGGGAGGGAGTCCCCCTTACCTAAAATCAAGGTTTAAATCTGATCCTGGAATTCTGGTTGCTTAAACTCAGCCTTAAACTTGGCATCATGGCTGGCCTCTTCTTGAGCCAGCCCCTAGCCTAGACCAATCAGCTCTCTCTCAGGCTCACCTGAGCCTGAAGCAAACCCCACTACAATAAGGCTATAAATAGATGCTTACAAGGTGGGCAAGGTCTCTTGTGGGCTTTTCTTCCAAGTCCTTGTTCTGGTAAGCACTGTCCCCCCATCTTGGCCCTGCTACGATGAGATGGGGGTGTGGGACCCCCTACTCCTATTCCTACATGGGTTCCCTACTCCTGCCTTCCACATGGCAGGAGCCTTCTGTACTTTCCTTCTCTTTTTCCCTGAATAAATGTAAAAATGCAATAGTTATCCTTCACAGTCTTGTTTTATCCCAATTCTTTGGTAAAAACAGACACGAACTCAGGGTTTGGAGTTTAAGGATTCTTCCAAAGCCAGTTACAAAACAACTTGCAAATCATCTCTTTTCTCATCTTTGGCTCATTTTCTCCTCGTTAATTGAAAGCCGGCTTCTCTGGCCCAAAGGACGTCCAACTCCATCAGGCTTCCTCCTCTGCATGTTAAAGCACAAGCACTGGACACCACACTACTAGCCTTGCTGCTTCAGTATGTGTCCCTGGGAGCTGAGAATTTGCATGCCTAAGACTGTTCTCTGGTGACAACTGCTCCGTCATTGTTTAGACACACATGCTGTGGGCTCTAACCTGCTTCCACTAAGCACACTTCAGGGTACCTCTAATGTCTGCAGCGGGGCTTTCTTGAGTAGGTTCTGGCCTTCACGGATCTTCACCATCACTTTATGGTTTCTCTTGTTATGTGTATTTTAGCCCGTTTATTCTGACTCTGATCTATGGCTTTATTTTCTGACTTCTGCCTTGAGACATTCTTGAATAGGGGCACCTGGGTTCCTTCTCCACTTTTAGTTTTCCTCCTCATGGATTTTAATTTTTCTCTTGCACTGGTCTTATATGTCTGTAGGGCTAGATGTCACAGCTGTGCCATAAAGTGAGTGTTTTATTTATCAAGGGCAGGAGTCATTCGTATCAACCAATAGCAGAGCCAATGACACAGAAAAGATGAGACTTTTCTCTCGGGAGTTTTGCATTAACAAGTTGAGTGTTTGTAATCAGAAAGCTTAAAACCGGGTGTTGAAAAATCCAAAAATCTTTTGATTTCCAACATGATAATCTGATTTCATGTAGTAGGTTTAAGTCCAAACACTAGTGCACCAAAAATTTTTTCATAATTACTATCTAACTATGTATATAAGGTTATAAATACTGCTACATAAGGTTAAATGAATCTTATGTTTGGGACTTATCTCCAAGATATTTTCTTATAAATATTGAAGTCCAAAATCTGAAAAGCCCAAAGGATAAAGCACGTTATTGACATACGTACCTGAGAGTACACACCATCTTAATAGATGCTGGGGATTTAAATTGAAGACAACTAGATAAGACAAGGAAATGAACAGACAACTTATATTTCTACTTTGTTCCATCCACCCAAACTCACAACGATATTCTCACAATCTTTCCCCAGGGCAAGTGTGAATTGAAGTTCCCAGAGAAAACCTCAGCCATGTTAAAGATTTTCTAAGGTTGATTAGAACAAGGTTGATTGATTAGCACATCCATGATGGTAGAGGGTTAGAATGTTGCAGGACAAATGACATGAGCTATCTTTAATCTCCTTACCAGCCATCAAAAGCCCACCTCTGTGTGTGACCTACCGTCCTAGTGTCTAGTAGGTGAAACTTCTTGGAATGTGCTATCAAACCTCAGGATTCTGCTAACACAAAGGCTGAGAGCATCATCAGATAGCGCCTCACTCCTATAGCCGACTTTCCCACTTTGCTGTAATGTGTCTACCTCATGCTGCCATCATTGCCTTTTCTTTTATTCTGTGGATGTCATGAAACTGTTACCACATCAGATCATGGTTTTAAGGATAACCCGGATCTGTGTTTCCAGACGATAGTCACTCATAGTTGACTCCAGAATAAACTGATTTCCTTTGAGGCGAGAGTAGTTTTTTTTTTTTTTTGCATCTGCACATGCATGCTTCAAAATACTCCCTCTTCTATCCCCTCCCTTATATGCACAAGGAACAAACACACTCTTCTGCCCAGGCCTCAGCTCTGCCTGCAGTGTTGCTCAATGAGAACACAACCCCTCTGCTTGAGTCTCTACAAGAAGAGCAGACCAAGACCGAGAAAGGATGCCAGCCTTAAAGTCAAGGAAGCACTGATTTCTGGAGCCTTAAGCCATGTGAATCTGATACCATAGGCAAATAAAGGTCCCATCAGCTAGTTGAACTGTTTAGTACAAGCATTAGTAGTTTATGCTATGAAAATATTTGTGTACAGGCTGGAGATGGAGCCACAGTGACCAGGCTGATGGAGCCCTCGAGGGCAGAGGGGAGGCACCTCTCCTGAGAGTAAATGTTGGCCTGGGCCCAAGAGAGGGGTTAGAGACATCCACAAAGAAGAAAACATTGACAAATCACAGAGCAATAAACTATATTAGCATGTCTATATGGGTCAATTGCTTTTATGGACACATCTTATTACAAATTTCTAAAATTAGACTAATCATCTTATACTTGATTTTGGCTTAAACATAAAAATAATAAGCAGAATTGAATTGGCCTGTATTATTTTATTTCTTTTTCTTTATATGAAAACAGCTTATAGTAATTAAGTCCCTGCATATTGGTTCAATGCTTAAAGGTAAGCCACAGATAAAATAAATGAATTATAAAAATATTCAACCTGCCTAAAAATGTTATTTCTTTATGACTAGCATATTAAGTGTTGACCAGAAGTCACTCCAAGAAAATGCCATATTCATTTATGTTGACTCATACTTCCCCATCACGCATGGGTGTTTTTCAGCTATTATGTTTCTGTCTAATTGAAAATTAGTTAATGCAATCTTTGCTTACATAGTTTAAATTTGTGATACCTCTTTACTAAATGGAATTGCTGAAAGAAATCTATAATTGTAGTTGGCTTAATAGCTTAAATAAAAGAAAATACAGATATATTATTTGACATATTAGATTCACTCTGTAGACCATGTCCTTTATATAATCTACATTTTTAATGATAATTGGAAATAGACTAAATGAATGCATTATCAGATTTAAAATACTCTGTTGAATGATATATTTTTCATTTAAGGGCCGAACTCAAATTTGGCCATAAATTTCAGTATAAATACATATCCACATTATACGTATGAACCATAGTATTGATGCACAATGTTTTTTTTTCCTGTGAATTTTCTCATAGCGTTTTGAAACTTAAATGAGTTTCAAGGCTAAAAAATAACTATATTGAAGCAATAATTTCCATGTTAATGTTTTCATGCATGTATATAAACAAGCAAATATACTGAATACATTTTATTATAATAGTCCTCAAATATACAAAACCAAGATGATATTAAAAACTACTTTGGGGTCTTTTTTTTAAGCAGCCTGGTTCTCTGGATAATGTTATTAAGTGTCTAAAGCAATACACATAGGAATAAAATAAATAAAATATGTTGAAATATAATTCTATGCATGGTTTATAAGTTAAGCATCACTGTATCCAGATTTTGAATAGCCCTGTAGTAAATTATCTTAAAAAATGCCTACAGTAACACCTGAACACAGTTTTCTGAACACATAAGAAACCATCTTGGCTATGTTCATTCAGCACATATGTAATAAAGCCCTTGGATCTCACCCTGTACAAGTTTTATTGTTGTCTTTAATTCCAGAAGTAAGATCGGCTCTCATTATAGGAATAATATGTGATGAAGACTGTTGCAGAGGATTGGTTTTGTTGTCACTGATCTAAATCCAGTGTCAGCCGGTTGAGCCGTAGAACCTTTATGAGCACTACAAACAGTGAGACGCATTAAATTCAAGTGTGGGGCTGGAGAGATGGCTCAGCGGTTAAGGCACTTGCCTTCAGTGCCTAAGGCCCCAGGTTCAATTCCCCAGGACCCACATAAGCCAGATCCACAAGGTGGTGGCCCTGGTTTGCTCTCTCTCTCTCTCTCTCTCTGTTTGAAAATGAATAAATAAAAAATATTTTAAAAAATTCAAGTGTGGAGCTGGGCCCTGGATGGGTTAGTTAAAAGTCAGAGTGAGTAACAAAGAAGGTATAAAAGGGAAGAGAGTAGGAGGAATGATCTCAGTAGAAACAGAATTAGAAAATAATGTGAGATGTAAAATAAAAAAATCAGACAAAAGCACTTCAAAACAGAAAACATGGAGCTGGAGAGATGGATTAGTAGTTAAAGGCTCTTGCTTGCAAAGCCTGAAGAACCAGATTTGATTCCCCAGTATCCACGTAAAGCCAGATGCACAAGGTGGCTCATGAATTTGGAGATTCTTTATAGTAGCAGAAGGCCCTGGTGCACCCATCCTCACTCCTTCTCTCTCAAATAGATAAATACTTAAAAAACCCAGAAAAATAAGACAAGGAAAGTAATGAGGAAGTATTTACCATTAGTGAACAATCTGCTTTCCATAATTTGTGTACTCTAGAAGATTTCAAAATTACTGCCTGTGTGTTACATAGTTAATATATCCATTTAAAAAAATGTCAAGTAATATTGGAGTTAAATGCTTGCATTTTCATTCAATAATTATGCTTCCATTGTTTTCATCCCCTCCCATCTTTTATGAAAAGGCCTGAATTAAATAAAATAAGTGGTATTGTGTAGACATATTTTGGAAGCTATATTTAACAATATATCAATAAATGTTGCTTTCACATTTACTAAAGTTTGTTTTTCCTTTCGCCTGTATCACTCTGTTGTCATCTATGCTCTGTACAGACTGAAGCTGTGTCCCTACCTGTGTGTCAAGCATCTTTTTGCCTGTGTATTTGCTGAATTTTTGTACTGACTTTCCTCAGTGATTTATGGGTCATGGATTCAGTAGCATCAGGAGCTAGGCAGAGAAATACATTTTTCATATTAAAATGGAGCATAAAATCCATTTTAATATGAAACATACTAAGTATATATCTTCTCTCAATGGTATTAAAATGCTTTCAATCAGTGGTAGTTAGTTACCCTAAGTCCCATGTAGGTTACAGCCTAGAGCAATAGTCGTAACCCCCTACCCAAAACTTAGCTGCTCTAAGAACCCACTTTCTGCTTCACAACCTGGAGCATTAAATGGGAAGGAATGGTTTGTCCCACGTCAGTCCTGACCAAGCTGGTAGGAATTGTGGTTGTATAAGCATTATAATGCTCTTGAAGCCAAAGAGAAAATTTTAATTACAGAAGTGAAGATGGAGTGTCGGGCAGCACAGACCTTGCTCTCGCTAAGCCCTGGGAATTGTTACAGCATCAGATTTTTATTGCTACTGAGCCCTTTCTGGAGAAAAATCTCCACAAAACATGCCGAGGTTAGAACTGTGCTGTGATTTCTCAGACTTATTTTGTGATTATTATTTTAAGTATGTCAGTACATTATCATACCAGGAGTGAGTGAAAAGAAGCCCAAGTCTTATATAGTAGGAAGTCAGGTTAAGAAAAAAAACCATCAGTATTTTTCATGGAGGTTTCTTTTTCCTTTCAATAAAGATTCTGACAGACAAGTTTGTAAAGGAATAAGGATGTAACCTAAGCTTAAGTTCTGCCTTATGGGCTGTGTGTTCGTGCTTCTTGCTCTCAAGGGGAGCACTTTGTCACGCTGCCTTTCTTTATACTACTTCCTAGGTAGTCCAACTACAGAGAGAAATAGCCATATATAAGTGGATCAAAGCACGGGTTTAAAAAAGCAAAGAGAAAGAAGAAGTGATTGACTGGGTCTGACACCTTGTTTAGCATTTCAGGGTCAAACCAATACCAAATGCCCAGAACGTAGTAGGGAGTCCAGCAGATGACAAACGAGGTGGCAAACACAACTGTCATCTTCAGGGTCCTCAGCCGCGCTCTTGGTATGTTGTTCTTGGATTGATGAAGTTGTAATTCTGTGAGGTCAAGAGAAGAATACATGTTTAAAGATAGCCTTTTCCCCCCACAAAATCAAATTGGTCAAAAAGGAAGAGAATCAGTAATTCAACCCATTGATATAATGAGAGAAAATTATATATATACATACATATATGTATATATATATATTTATATGTATGTATACACACATATTTGGCACATGTGATCTTTGTGCACATGTGTATGAGTGTGGGTGTATGTGCTTTGTGGGTGCTCATTCATATATGTGTGTGTGTGTGTGTTAAGGCCAGAGGTTAACATCAGTCACTCTTCACCTTATTTTTTGAAACAACAAACTCACTGAATTTAGAGCTCACTGACTAGAGCCCTAGACTAGCTCACCTGTGAGCCCTATGGAGCAGGGTGGCTCTGCCTCCCCAGCCTGGGGTGAAAATTGGGCACCTCCTGGCCAGGCCTCTTATGTGGGTGGGTGCTGGGGTTCCATTCAGGTCCTCATGCTTGCATGGCAAGCCCTTTACTTACTGAAGTATCTGCCCAGCCTCTCCAATATTTTTAATAATGATAATTTATAAGCATTTTTCTTGTAATGGGTGTGGTGTTTCTTCTCTTTCTTATGATCCCAGAACTAAGAGAACTGAGGCAGGAGAATCACAATTTCAAGACCACCCTGAGTTACATGCAGGGACACACACATATGTGTATATGTACGTACGTATGTATGTGTGATTGATGCTGTATGGATTTAAGATTTTTAAAAAATGAAAACAAAAGAGTTTAACAGATCCACTGGCTGCATTTAGTAGATTTCCCAGCGTTCATCCTGGCCTTTAACGGAGTGTGCGTCCTTTCTGTTCTTATGCCATGGAGCAAAATTAGAAGATTAGAAAGTACGAGCAGATTTCATCTGTACTTTGGGGGAATAATAAAAGTACTATTTCACAAGGTTATTGTGAGTTAGTGAATGAAGTAATATTTCTGCACTGCTTGGAATAATAAGTGCCACTCTGCCTTAGGGTTGCTGTTTAAGATTGTTTGCCTAAAGCCTGCTGGTTTGGGTTCAATTCCCCAGTACCCACGTAAAGCCAGACGGATACACAAAGTGTTGCATGCATCTGGCATTCATTTGCAGTGGCAAAAGGCCCTGGCACACCCATTCTTCCCCCCTCTCTCTCTACCACAAAAAAATGAAATATGAAAATAAATAAAATTCTATTAAAAATCCTTAAAAAAAAGATTGCCCACACCAAATGCTAACCTTTCTAGAGCATACATACTGTGGGGGTCCTGGTGCAGGACCCGAGTCAGGGTGAGGATGATTCTGGCGTTGCAGATCAGCAAGATGAGTAGGGGCACGATGAAGAGGCAGCAGAAGGTGAACAAATTGTAAAAGGCTTGATGCCACCACTGGGGAAAACTGCAGTGCGTTGCACACTGAGAGAAAACTCCCGTGTGCCCAGAGCCATCTGTGAGGTAGATCATCCTGAAGATGTATAGCTGTGTGGGAAGATCAGAAAGCAAAAAATTCATGGTGCTGCTCTCAACCTTTGAAGGCTTTCCTTCCTTTATTAGACAAGCTTTGTAAGTGCCTTGTTATTTATTATACTTAGACATTTCTGTGAAAACGTTCAAGTG
>PVHP010002163.1:0-94184 GCA_004024765.1 Zapus hudsonius
GAATCCCTAGTTCCAAACAAGGGGTCCCCTTCACTGAGTGGAAAATTGGTCGAATTTGAAAGCTGTTGATTGTCTCCCCCAGGCCGAGGCTCCTCCATTACACCAAGTGCTCCTTAGTTGGTTCGCTGTTCCCTCCCAGTAGGAGGTGTGGTCAGCCTACTCATGGCCGCAGATTGTGTTTCGTGTCAATCATCTCTGTGACACCTCCCATTATTATATTTTAATTTCCGTTGTAAGCATGTTAAACTTTTCTCTTCTTTCAGGAGATATGCATATTAAGACACTGCTAAGTAATCGCATGTGTGTGCATGCCTGTATGGTGCATGTGGAGGCCAAAGAACAACCTCAGATGTCATCCTCAGGAGAGCCATCCACCTACTCTGAGACAGGGTCTCTCATTGCCTTGGAGCTCCTCAAATAGATTAAACAGCTGATCAATGAGCTTCAGGGATTCTCCTGCCTCCATTTCCCCAGTAGTGGGATTGTAGCTATGTGCCACCATGCCTGGCATTTTTTACATGAGTACTGGGAATTGAACTCAGGTCCTCCCATTTGTGAGGCAAGTGCTTTATTGACTGAGCCATCTACCCAGCCCTTAAGCAGTTTCAGTACCAGGAAGAAAATGTTCCACCCTGTGATCTTTCTCCCTGGCTTTAATATACTTTTCTCAAAATTACTTTATTTTCAAGAGTTTTAGAGAAAATTGCATTCTCTTCCTAGAAATTTGCTGGCACTCTGCTCTTAAATTGAAGCAAGATATTAATATTTATAATATTTTTTCTGTACAGCTAGTCATGGACACTTTATAAGCAGCTGCAGGCTTCCTAGTGGAGGGCATACAGCTGACCTTTTACTTGGCCATAGGTTATGATGAAGGTCCGTGAGGGGTGCAAAAGGGAACCAAACCACATTTTTGCATTGGAATCCTATTACTGCTACAACAAATGACTGCTAATTTAGAGGCCTGAAACACACAAGCACAGTCCTACAGTTTGGGATGTCAGAGTTATAAAAGCCAGGTGTTGGCAGGACTCCTTTCTTTTCTGGAGGCTCACGGGAAGAAGCCGTTGCCTACCTTTCCAGCTTCTAGAGAGCTGCCCAACTTCCCTGGCTTCTGGGTTGGGCAAATTCCTGCAAGGGACCTTTAGTGAGAAGACCTGCCAAATGACCTGCAAAGCCAGCGTGACTTCGAATTCCCTCCCCCTTCCAATTAGTCTCTCTCCTATTTCTATGACATCATTTCCTCCATGGTGGAGCACGCCTTTAATGCCAGGAGTCAGAGGTAGGAGGATCACTATGAGTTTGAGGCCAGCCTGAGACTACATAGTGAATTCCAGGTCAGCCTGGGCTAGAGTGAGATCCTACCTCAAAAACACAAAAACAAAATCAGATCTCATTATTACACTCTTTGTTTATAAAACATTTTCATTTTCATGGGGGTTCTGGAGCATGAGAAAATATTTGCAAATTTCTAATTAATCCCATTCTGTAATTTGTTTGGAAACAAGACATGTAAGCTTGTAGCAGCAGCATAGGAGGGTCTGTTCCTTGCTGGGCTCAGCTATTCTGATGTGGGTCTCAGAACCTGCCTCTGCCACCTGAAGACCATCATTTTGCTTACACTTATTTCTAGGGAAAGCAGATAAACTTCTGGTATAAAAGAGGTTGGGGGGTGTGTTAAAAGAGGCTGGGGAGATGGCTCAGCAATTAAAGGTGCTGCTTGCCTAGTTTGATGGCCTGGGTTCAATTCCCCAGTACCACAGAAAGCCAGATGCACAATGTGGTGCATGCATCTGAAGTTTGTAGCAATGGCAAAAAACTTTGGTTCTCTCTCTCTCTCTCTCTCTCTCTCTCTCTCTCTGTCTGTCTGTCTGTCTGTCTCTCTGTCTGTCTCCCTCCCTCCTGCTCTCTGCTTGAAAATAAATGAATTAAAAAAAGAGACTTGTAGATCAAGCTCTTTGGGGTATTGTTAACAGACTTGTGTGAACTTTTTGAATCCCAAATGAATACCATGCTTCTAACTGCATGGAGCTCTGGTATGTATGAGATAGGCATTCCTGGAAAGTAGCCATAAGTTACAGGGGCAGATGGGAAAATTCAACATAAAGTATGATGGTAGGCTTTTAAACACACACACATAAACTTGGCAATTCTGTTCATCTTGTATCTGTTTGGAGGGTGTGAAAAAGTGCAGTACTCCTCGTGTTAGGGAGAAAAGAGTGTGTGGAGAGGTGAGGCAACATTTGCTAGCAATTATGATCTTGGTCTTGAAGCCAAGTCCTGAATTCAAGGCAGCAAAATGAAATAAAGAATCTTTTGGGGAAGTTTCCTTTCATCTTCGGGTGAAATTTGATATAACATTTGGTATTCTGATTGTAGCCTTTGACTTGCCAGCAAGCAAAAGCAGCTGGGGTTGTTTGTTTTCCTGTTCTTACATCTTGTTTGGGTATCAATAATGTGGAGCCCATGACAGGCAGCTGATCACAGTGGAAATGAAGCCAAAACGAAGATCCCTGCCAAGCCACGAACTTTAGCTCAAATGCTCATCTCTGACAAACAATGCCATCCCTTGTGTGGTCAAAGAACAGGGACCCGGGTTAGTACAATGACATTTTGCCCTAAGACTCACTTTCTTATTAATGCGGGGTTTGAGCTACTGTCTCATGAAAGACAACTGTGTACTTACTGAAAACAGACTCATATTCATTGTGTGCTATCCTGGAAAAATACACAATTATTCCAAAACCTCAAATCTTAAAAATATATATATACATATATGTATACATATATATATATATATATATATATATATATATATATATTGCTCATAAAAGGATCTGAACTTAGTTCTTAAATTAGAATATTCTGCTTGGGAATGTTTCTTTAAATGTTTTTGTTTTTTTTTTGAATGAAGTTGGTCTCTTTGCCCCACCCTCCAGCACTTGACCTTGATTGACATCTCTGCCCTTAACTGAAACTTTTATTATCCTTGGATTGCTCTACTGCTCTTTGAACGGAGTGTCCTCCAAATGTCACTTATGAAATGTTTTCACGCCTTCTTTGATTTCTCAACATCATTCTTTCTAGAAAGCTTCCAATTTAAATAATTATAAAATTTCTATTGCAAACCTTGCCTTGCCTCCTGAGTTTTGGTTTCCTGCTTCTGACCCTCTGAGTATCTTTTTTATTCCGCATGGATATATGTTCATATGTGTGCAGATGCACGCTTGCACAGGTAATCACGCACACATGTGTGTGTGTGTGTGTGTGTGTGTGTAGGTCAGAGGTTGATGTAGGGTGTCTTCCTCAGTTGCTCTCTACCTTATTTTTAAAAAATAGTTTTATTTATTTATTTGCAAGCAGAGAGGGAGAGAGAGAGAGACAGAGAGAGACAGAGACAGAGAGAGACAGAGAGAATGGGGCACACCAGGGCTTGCAGCTGTGGTACTGGGAAATCGATGGGGAATCAAATCTGGATTGTTAGGCTTTGCAGGCAAGCACCTTAACTGCTGAGCCATCTCTCCAGGCCTTACCTTATTTATGCTCACAAATTTGGCTAAACTAGCCAGCTAGCCAGCCCTAGAAATCCCTCCCAGTGCTAGGACTCTGGGTGCACACCATGGTACCCAGCTCTGAACTCTGGCACTAGTCAGCCCTAGAAATCCCTCCCAGTGCTAGGACTATGGGCACACATCATGGTGCCCAGCTCTGAACTCTGGTGCTCTTGCTTATGTGACAGCAAGTACCTGAGCCACTGACAAAACTTGATTTAAAAGCCAACTTTCCGCCCTCTTCCCTCCTTCCAACAAAAAGTGATTTTGAATTGTGAAAATTTAGCTGGTGTTGCATGCCTATAATCCAGCATTGGGGAGGCAGAGGCAGAGGCAGAGGCAGAAAGATTGGTGTGGGATTAAGGCCAGCCTGGTTTACACAGCAAGTTACAGGTCAGCCTGGTTACACAGTAAGACCCAGTCTGAGAGAGAGAGAGAGAGAGAGAGAGAGAGAGAGAGAGAGAGAGAGAGAGAGAGAGAGAGAGAGAGAGAGAGAATTAATTAATTTTTGTCACCATTGCATATCACTTTATTTAATAAGCCCAATCATTTTATTTCCTAAATTAGCAGATCTCTGTTCTATTTCCTTCTCCCTAAAGGCAAATGCTATTTTGGCGTTTCCTCCACAGCACAAAGTAACCTATCCACACTTTTCCTTCCCTTTCGAAGAACTCTCTGTCTCCCCATCACAGTTCTGTCCATCCAGATTCCCAAGAAGTGAAATCACCAGCTTGGTTAATCTAAAAAAATATTTAAAATATTTATTTGGAGAGAGAGAGGGAGAGAATGTGTACATAGGGCCTCTAGCTGCTGCAAACAAACTCCAGATGCATGCACCACTTTGTGCATCTGGCTTTATGTGGGTACTGGGGAATCGAACCCAGGTCCTTAGGCTTTGTAGGCTAGTGCCTTCACTGCTGAGGCATCTCTCCCGCCCTGGTTGGATCCATTTTTAACAGTTATTTTGGCTATGTAACTCCATTCTGCTGGGTGGTGTAGCATCTAAGTTTCCTTTCTTATAAGAACCCTGTTTTCCTTAAATCAATAGCTTGTCCTCTGGCTGGCAGAGCAGATGTGACCCCATGGTGTTGGGAGCCACCCCTGACCCCGGGCATCGATCTCTGGAGACTGTGACCAAAGGCCTTGGGAACGTCTCTGTCCCTCAAGGCTCACCTCACCTCTCCCTTTGCTGTCAATTTTCGGATTATCTTCTCTGCTCTTGAGTTCAACTCTGGTTTTTTTTTGGGGGGGGGGAGCCTCTACTGTCTATATTGGTATATTCCTTCATTTCTTTGGAGAAAATCCCCAGCAGCAAGCACTGTGAGAATCAGAACATGGCAGGTAAAGTTTGGGCGAAAAGCTTGTATATTCAAAAATGTATCTTTATTCTACCTTCACTCCTTTTGGTTTGTTTTCATGTAGTCGCTTTTCTCCCAATGAATAGTTGTTTTTATTTTTTGAAAAATTATTGACTTCTAGTGCATGAAGAGTCATTTTCCTCAGCAATGTGAGGGTGTGTGCCATTTGTCTGTGGGGCTTGAGAACTCAGGTAATTCTGAGTCCGCAGATTTAGAAGGTAAATGATTTTATTTTTCTTCATAGAAACTTTATGGAGAAAAAGCTACTTATTTTCTTAATATTCTGAAATTTCATGATGTGCTTTGACATAGATCTATTTCCTTTCTCTGTTCCTCTCCTTTCCCCTCCCCTCCCCTTCCCTCCTTTCTTCTCTCCTCTCCTCTCTTCTCCCCTCCTCTCCTCTTGTTCTCTTCCTTCCTTTCCTCCTCCTCCTCCTCTTCATTTTTTTGGAGGGAGGACAGGGTCTCACAGCCAAGGCTGACCTGGAATTCACCTGTATCAAACCATGACAGTCTCACTCTAGTCCAGGCTGACCTGGAATTCACTGTGTAGTCTCAGGTTGGCCTCAACTCACAGCGATCCTCCTACCTCTGCCTCCTGAGTGCTGGGATTAAAGGCATGCACCACCATGGAGGAAGAGATGATGTCATCAAAATAGAAGAGAGACTAATTGGAAGAAGGAGGGAATTCGATGGGGGGTGGATTAGAGAGGGGGAGAATGAAGGCAAGAATTATTATGGTTTATTGTCTGTACTTATGAAAGTTGGCAATAAATTATTTTTAAAAAACAACCAATAACCACAACTGTTTCTGTTATCTCACTGGAGGATATCCTCAGATTTGCTTCACAGCTGACTACCTGTGGGCGGGGATGGCACTATGTCTCTCACGATTGCCGATTGCTGTAACGTCACCCAGCTGGGCTGTTTGTTGAGAAGGATCTTTCCTGAAGAACGAAGGTTTGGCTGCCAGCATCCCAGGCGGTATGCTGCACGTTTATGCCAGGTCTCTATAAAGGTGAGAACGGGCATCTCCACTGGGGGATGGCATCCACTAGGTGCAGGGCTAGTGGTCTGACGTTTCCTACTGGGGAAGGAGGAGAAAGTGCCCTTCACCGGGCACAGCCTGCACCAGAACTTGTGGCCCAAGAGAGAGCTGGGTTTTTGGCCCCTACAGCTGAGCAGGTGGCTTAGCATCTGGGAGCTGAGTGAGGGAAGCAGGGGGAGCTTGGTCTAATCTTTAGCGCAGTAAAGTTCACTTCCAAGTTCAACCATGCTCAGTATCCCTGTCCAGCAAGCCCCCCTCCCCTTCAGAGTTTAATTGCTCTAAAGGTTGTGGGGTTGAAGCCGTGGTTGCTTGAGGGCAGGGAAAAGATGGTAGAGCAGAGGCTGGGAATCACCATTGTTACAGTAGCAGGAGAGTAAGCCAAACTGGCAAGGAGGAGCTGGCTATGACCCCCCTCAAAACCCACCTCCCCAAAACCCCTCCTCCAGTAAGGATCCACTTCTGAAACTGCCATGAGCTAGAAACCAAGCATTTAGATCACATGAGTTTATGGGGAACATCTGATTCAAAGCAGCACAATAAGTATGACCTTGGGAAGACATTTGACCTCCAAGAAGGCTTGCTTCATTTGCTGATTGATGAGATGAAGCAGTTGAACTGAACAGTGTGTCTAAAATTTCTTCTAGTGCAAAGATTTTTCTGATCTTGACTTGAAAGCAAAATTGTCTAATTTGGAATACTGGCAAATGTTTTTGTGAGTCACAAAGCAGAGACGTTCACATGTACATGCTATTAATTTGAAACAAAAAGAATTTCAATACCAATTCTTAGCATTGGAATAATTTTTAATGCATTGAGAATAACAGCAGGTTATTTGGCATTTTGAAAAAACTGTGGGGTTGAAGCCAGTTGTGGTGGCACACGCCTTTAATCCCAGCACTGGGAGGCAGAGGTAGGAGGATCACCATGAGTTCAAGGCCACCCTGAGACTACATAGTGAATTCCAGGTCAGCCTGGGCTAGAGTGAGACCCTACCTCAAAAAACAAACAAACAAACAAACAAAAACTACGGTTTTGTCTATCCTTTGAAATAAGAAACTGTTGTAAGTAGAAACCAACACATGACAGCAAAATCTACAACCTTCCATCTCCAACCCCCCTGGCCATTATCAGTTTAGATGTTATGGTCCTGATTAGCATCTCATTAGCATAACGTCAAATCAGCTCACAAAAATGAAATCTTCCGCTCTTGTGGTGGTTTGAATTAGATGTCCCCCATAAACTTATGTGTTCTGAATATCCCAGCTGATAGCAATTTGGGAGAAGGAGCCTTGCTGGAGGAGGTGTGTTGCTTGGGGCAGGGTTAGGGGTGTTATAGCCAGCTTCCCTTTTGCTAGAATTCTGCTCACTCTCCTGCTCCTGTTTACTACCTGCTGTGGCAGAGGTGATGCTCAGCCTCTGCTCATGACATACCTTTCCACTGCCATCATTACAGTAGCCAGTTCCAATATTGCTGGGATGAACATCCAAACCAGACAGCTCATGGGAGGCCTCCTTTTATTTCAAGCTTACAGATCCAGGAGGGAAGTTCCATCAATGGCAGAAGAAGCTGCTTCCATACATCCAAGCAGAGAGAGAAACTGCAGCAAGCAAACACCAGCATTGGCACGCACACCAAAAAAGCAGCAAGCAGGACCTCCCAGAGCTCAGATCTCTCTGCACACCTTTGGGCTAGTATCAGAACCCCACTCCCACCCCCCAAACACACCGTGGGGCTAAGACTCCAGGATCCACCTGCAGCGACACCTCCTCCAGCCAAGTGGCTGGAGATCCAAGTTACAAACTTTAATAAAACACCTGAGTCTATGGGGGACATACATTCAAACTAACACAATCATGGTGTTTCCCTTCAAGACTGTCAGCCAAAATAAACCCTTTCCTCCCATCAGCTGCTTCCAGTTGGGAGTTTTGTCTCAGCAACGTGAAGGCAACTGCAATGCTTAGCTAGTGTTGAATTAGAATTTCTGACTTCCAAACTTGAACCTTATGAGATTTTCCCAAAAAGATTGCATGGCTTTCAAACGATGGCTTGTGTGGAACACTGGGGAAGCCGTTCTGCGACTGTATCACCATCTCTCTGATTTATTAATGCTCTCACGAGCATAAGCCTCTGTTTGGTTTTCCTGGCATCTCATTTTTTTTTTTTTTTTTGCAACAGAGATATGGTGAGATAACACTTCTGTTACAGCCGTGGTACAGTGGCCATGTTTCATAATGTTTTGATAGGCATAGCGACAGATAGCTGTGAATTGTTAAATTTTCTGATGGCACACTCTCCTTTTACCATACCCATCTGTTACTGGCTGTAAGATGGCAGGATACTAGAGACAGCTATGCTTTGGAAGCTCAAATGTGTGGTTCTCAAAGAGCAAGCAGCCTGACATCAGGCCCTGGCCTATGTCCATACCAGAAGAAAAAGGGCAGAGCAGGTTAGAGAGTTTTTCATAAGGCTTACTGGGCTCACTTTGAAAGGATTACCTTTTATGCTAAGTTGTGTCTTTCTTTTGTGTATGTGTGCATGCATGTAAGAGTGATCTTGCCATCTCTCTACTCTGAAAATGAGCTGTCAGGGGCCAAGCAGGGGCTTATGCTCATGAGTGTGTTAAAAATCAGATAGAGGGTCTGAGGACATGGTTCAGTGGTTAAAAACACTTGCTTGTAAAACCTGCTGGCCTGAGTTTGATTCCCCATTAACCACATAAAGCAGATGCACAAAGTAGCACATGCATTTGGAGTTAGTTTTCAGTAGCAAGAGTTCCTGGTATGCCCATAACTCTCTCTGTCTCTCTTAAATAAATAAAAATAAATAATAAATACATAATATATTGGTGATGATTGCAGTATGGTATATTTAATGGCATTCATATTTGAAATGTTTGGGAAGACAATGTCTAGGGACTGTTCTGTTTACCATCATATATTCAGTTTCTTTTTTAAAAAATATTTATTTAAATGTGTGTGTAGGAGGAGGCATGCCAGTGCCTCTTGTCACTGCAAACAAGTGCCTCAGCTTACATGGGTGGCCTGGGAATTGAGCCCAGACCAGCAGGCTTTGCAACTAAAATGCCCTTAACCACTTCATCATCTTCTCAGGCCCCCTCTGTTTCTTGAATAGTGCCTGGCATATAACAGAGAAACAATAATATTTAAATGAACAGTAAAAAGTTAGTAGTCTTAGTTTGTTTATGAATCAGTGTGTGTGTGTGTGTGTGTGTGTGTGTGTGTGTTTTATTAATGCATGCATTCTGAAAGTTGGATAGCTTCAGACTGGCACTCCACCTAACCTGCTGGGGTGAATGTTCTCCCAAATTTACATCTACATAGAACCTCAGCAAAAGGCTCTCTGCAGGGGTGATCAAGTGTAGGTAAAATCAGGAAGGACTAGCGTGAGCCCTGATCCAGTGACTGGTCCCTTAGAAGAGAAGAATTTGGAGGAAGAGTCAGGGAGAAGGCTGTATGAGCACAGAGGAGGCAGAGCTTGGAGTGAGGCAGCTATGAGCCACCAGTGTGACCACAAGCAGGAGACAGACAAGGATCCTGTTGTCACATCTTTGTGTCGGCCTCTCATCTCCAGAATAGTGAAGGATGCATTTCTGTCTTTTGGAGGTATAGTACTTTGTATTATGTAGTATTTTAATCCAACATAGTGAAGAACCCAGGCTGCTGGATGGGCAGAGGGGAAAGGGAGAGAGTTCCAGGGACTGATGATGGTGTTTCCTCACATCTCTGCACCATGGAGCAAAATAAATAACACCTAGCTGTCTCCTCAGGGTAAACTAGAAGATTCATATGGGAAACATTACCTGAAGAACACTACCCTAGTCTAAGTCATAGAAGAATCAGAAGCAGTGCTCTGTGATGAGATAGGAAGGAAATTTGTTAGAAAATTTGTTAATTTGTTAGAAATTTGTTAGAATTTTTTCTAATGTAACTTAGTCTAGCCTTGAACTCATGACCCTCCTGTTGCATCTTCCCAAGTACTGAAATTATAGGCATGCATCCTACCCCTAGCTAAAGTTGAATATTTTGGAGGGTGGGGCACATGCGTAGTCTTACCCTGTAGTATACGCATAGCCATCCTCCTGCCTCAGTTTACAGAGTGGTGCAATGATTACAGGCATGTACTACCATGTCTGGCCTGATATATGAAACTTGATGTACAGAGACATAAGTTTCCTGGAACAGGTTAGAACTGAAAATGTGCTTCTAAAAATCTCAGTATAAATACAATTTATAATTAAGTATCTTAAAGGGATTGATGATGTAGAAATATTGAAAACAATTATAAGGTGAATTTATAATGGAAATAATAAATTCTTTGGAAGGAATTTTTTACATACATTATTTATATATCTAGATTTCCCCATTTGCCTAAAACAAGGACTGTATACAAAAGAAGGGAGTGGGCTGGTTTTAACTGAGGATAAAAAAAAGTGACAAGGCTTATATATAAACTTTAGGGCAGGGATTTTTGTCTATATTACTTAGGCAAAAATCTAAGAGGTTAATCACACTTGCAAATAAAAGTTCTGTACATACATGCTGAATGAACGTCCCAAGTAATTTACATTGTTAGAATCCTTTCTTTCTACCCCAACAGAAATGTGTTAGATAAGAAAAAGATAATGATGGGGGAGATGGCTTGGTCAGCAAGCATGAAGACCTGTGTTGGATTGTCAGTACTCATGTAAAAATGCTGGTATGGTGGCCTGTGCCTGTAATCCCAGTACTGGGGAGGAAGAGACAGGAAGGTCCCAGGGGCTTTACCGACCAGCCAATTAGCCTAATTGGTGAGACCCACGTAAATGAGTCACCTTGTTTTAAACAAACAAGCAAACAAAAACGGTGGACTGTGTTCCACTCGTGATTCTCTGCACATCTGCACACAGAGGGGCACGCACATACATACATACATGCACACACGTTAAAGGAATTATGGGATTAAAAGGGCATACAGGAAGATCTGAAAAAGCTATCAAACCATAACCATAAAACAGATAATGTGATCTAAGCTCTTGGTAGAATTCACATTGGAAGTTTTCCGAGGGAGGGGGTAAGGCTTTAGGAAGACCATAAGGTCTCTTCCTGCAACTTCATGGGGGAACATATTAATTCTGCGTGGCCACCCGGGGCCCATTTAGTGCACTTGAGCCGTAATTTGCTAAATGGGTCCCTCGTAGTAAAAGAGAATGAGTAAACAGCAAGCAATTTAGGCATGGCAAACCACTAGTAGCTCAAGGGATATAAGAATGTGAAACTATAATCAGATCCCCTGTTCAAAACGTACTAACTAAATGTATTACATTGTACTTTGCATCTTCCTGAGCTTATTTCTGGACACAGCTGAGCCCTTAACAATTCAGATGGACGCTATCCAGCTATCCACTCATGCCTCCTTTAAAATTCCAACTGCTTCTATTAGGGAAAAAAAAATTCCAAAGATAGTTTCTTTTATCTTAGATCTAAGGATGAAAAGATAATTTAACCTAGATGCAGAACAGTTATAAATCACTCAACGGAAAGTAAACTGAGGTGGTGAATGGAAATTACATTCTCTTTCTCTAAACTTAGCTGTGAAAATATTTTAGCAAGTTGACATCAGGGTTTACATTTGATGTTTCTTTTCAGCATTAGCTTGTAGTATTTTAATGTGATCCTCTGCACTTAGCATGTGGGAGGCCTTGGGTTCAAGCCCCAATTACCTCCCCCCATACACGATTCTTTGAAAAGTGTGGCTAGGTAGAAATGTGGTATGTGGTATTCGATTGTATGTTTGGAATAGTTTAAAGGGCAGAGCATCACGTGATGTGGTGTTAGATCACTGAGGTGTTCTCTCCCTCTCTTATTTAAGTGGAAGAAGCTGCTGTTTCTTCCTTCCATGGAAACCAGTTGTTGTCTTTATTTGCCTTTTCTTTCTTTTCTTTTCTTTTTTTTTTTTTGAGATGGGGTCTCATATAGAACAGGTTGACTTGAACTGAATTCACTGAGGATGGCTTTGACCTTCTGATCTTCCTGCCTCTGCCTCCTTCCTGAGTGCTGGACCACTTCCAGTTTTTGTGGTGCTGGGGATCAGACCCAGAAATTTGTGCATATAAGTTACCAACTGAGCTACATCTCTAGTCTTATTTATTTGTAAGGAGAGAGAGAGGGAGGGAGGGAGAAAGAGAGAGAACAGGTACACTAGGGCCTCTAGCCACTGCAGACAAACTCCAGATGCATGTGCCACCTTGTGCCTCTGGCTTTATATGGGCACTGGGGAATCAAACCCAGGTCATTAGGCTTTACAGGCAAGTGACTTACCCACCGAGCCATCTCTCCAGCTGCTTTTATTTATTTTTAGTCAAAACCCTTTTCTTGGGGCTGGAGAGATGGTTCAGTGGATAAAACACTTGCCATGCAAGTGTGAGGACAAGAGTTCAGATCCCCAGATCCCACATAAAATGCCACTTGACACCCCAGCATTTGAGAAACAGAGATGGGGATCCCTGGAACAAGCTGGCTAGATTGACCAAATGGAAGCACTTGAGTTCAAGTGAGAGACCCTGTCTTACTGAATAAGGTAGTGAATGAGAAAGACAGCAAGCATCAACCTCTGGCCTTCACATACATGCACACATATGTGCACCCACACATACAGGAACATGCATGCATACCACCTACACCCACACCACCACCAACAGACTCAACCTACATCAGTTCCTTTCTCCTTGCTGGGACAAAAGACCCAAGCAGAAGCAGCTCAGGGAAGGAAAGAGTTGATTTTGGTTTACAGTTTTGAGAGCAAGTGCCCACTATAGTTCAAAAGCCTGGAAGAAGCAGGAAACCAGCAACAGGCCTTCACATCAGCAGGGAGGAAGTAAAGACAGCAGGGTATGAATATGACATTTTAAGGACCACCCCTAGTGACACACTTCCTCCAGCAAGGTCCCACCTCTGAAAGGTTCCACAACCTTCCCAACAACTGGGGATTAAGTATTTGGACCTACAAGTCTATAAAGGACATTCTTTTACATTCAAACCACCCACAACTCCCTCTTTTTTATTCAGAGAAACTGCACAGTGTGGGGTGACACAGGTGGTCTGGATGGTGTTCCCTGATACTAACAAGCTCTAACTTTCAATGTCCTTTATTGATTTGTTATTTCAACTGCAAGGTTCTGATTGATTCAGTGGTAAGAGGGCTGTGTTCATTCCCAAGCGTAGTAATGCCATGCAGGTTTAGGATAACATTAAGGACCTTTTTCCCTTTCTGCTCCTTTCTCTCCATTCCATTTTTATTATTCTTAGCAGAATGGGACATGCCATTTTCCAGCTGATAGACTCTTGCTTGAAATATGACAAATAGCCAGGTATAGTGAGCATGCCTTTCTTTAATCCTAGAGACAGAGGTAGGAGGATCCCAGCCTGGGATTACAGAGTGAGTTTCAGATCAGCCTGGGCTAGAGTGAGATTTTAGGTTGACATAACCCAAAAATGGCAAAAGTGTATTAAAATATTTTTATTTATTCATTTATTTGCAAGCAGGGAGAGACAGAGAGATTTACATGGGTACTGGGGAATAAAACCAGGTTTGTTAGACTTTGCAGGCCAGTGCCTTAACAGCTGAGCAATATCTCCAGCTCCAAAAGTTATTCTTTACCACCAAGTAGTTTAAATTTTTTTTATTCATTTGTGAGGAAGGAGAGAGAGAGAGAGAGAGAGAGAGAGAGAGAGAGAGAGAAAGAAAGAGAGAATGGGCACACCAAGACCTCTAGCCACTGCAAACAAACTTCAGATGCATGTGCCACTTTGTGCATCTGGCTTTACGAGGGCACTGTTTCAAGGTGGGGATCTTTTTCTTTATGTTCAGATAGTGAAACGTTATCTCCCCTCCTCCCAATCAGGTATCTCTGATGCCAATTGCTCATCTCTCTGGAGCATATAATGCCTCCCCAATATCTGTCCACTTCAGGACTTCAGCTACTAAAAATTTCTGAAGGATATCTTTTCTTAAACCCAATGGAAGATATATTTTGGTTATAAATACCCTAAAAAGAATAAGCACAATTCCTAGAGGACAAAGATGCAGAGCTTTGTTGATGTTATAAAGATAAATGTAAAAAATCAGAAATAGATGGGATACAAATACAAATAGACATTGAGCTAATGGTGACTGAATTCATGATCAGAGCAACTTGCCCAGAGCTTACTACATTAGCTAAGGAAATGAAATTGCAGACAGCAATATAGCTAAAGTTATGGAGGTTTTGTAGGAAATTAAGAAACTACCGAATAGAGGTGTAAAAATTTCATATTTTTATACTGAAATTTAATATGTGGTTTTTAAAAATCTTAAAAAGAGACCCAAGTTAAAATATCATTTGTCCCATTTCTATAACAGTTTAAGGCTATACAAGGCAATAACATATGGAAGAAAGTAACTGAAGTTTATTCTCAATATTATTTTTATCTTGTGCACCCATTTTTTAAAATGAGTGATTGATCTTTTAACAAGTACTTATTTCTTTCATTCCAAAGTAAGTCCTTGCTAAAGAGGTTTCTATTTGGTGACTTCCTAGATTAGATTAGCTCCCTTTGTTTTAATTTTCTTTCCACAGTACTTTTTTTTTGCCTACTATACTTGTTAAATGTTTGTGATCTATGAATTCCATGAAGGGAGGAATAGTGTCTGACTTATTCAATTATTGTCACACAGTGTTTGATAGCTGTTAGTATAATTTCTGTTAATTTAATTGACTTGAATATGTATCTGTCTTGAGAGAACTTGTAATTTCCCTAATCTAAAAAATTCTGCCACTAATTTAACCTAAATGTAATTAGTTCCATGAACCAAAAGGGTAAAACACAAAACTTTTAAATAATTTTAACTTCAATAAACTTGAGTCGGGACAAGAGAGACCAACTGAAACTTATAGGGACGAATGTTTTAGTGAGGTTTTACACACAGTTTTCTTGAAGAGGGATGCAGAAAGCAGAGAACAAAAGTAAATATCTTCCAACGATTCCTTACATTCCTACAAAGGATTTCCTGTACTAGTCTTTCAAAAGCCTCACGTGAAGACCCCAGTTATCAACCAATCATAGGAATGACAGTACAAGTGGGCTAGATCCCTAGCTAGGAATAACAATTCAATTTAAAATGTTCACCAAATTATTTTAGCAAGTGCCTTTAGCCTCTGAGCCACCTCCCCAGCCACCACCAAATTATTTTAAATAGTAAATTTCCCAAAGGCACCTGGGCATGGTGGCACACACCTGTTTTCCTAGCACCAGAGAAGCAGATAGGAGTGTCTTGACACCAGCCTGTCCAGCACATTAAGACCCTGTCATTCTCCTTTCTCTCCTTCTCTCTCCATTTCTCTCTGAAGGAAGATCAGAAACAGTTGGTCTCAAAGCCCAGTCTTTTTTATTCTATTTCTTCCTATGTCCATTGCTTTGTGCCATTAAGCTAACTCAAAACTTCATGACCAGTAGGATGCTGGGCCATGCTGGTCACTTTTTTTGAAGGAGAGGGAAAAGATGGGCATAGGTTGGGTCATTCCCACCATGCATGGTCGACTAAGAAATTTCCAGATCGTCTCCATGGGCCTTGAAAAAGTGGTGTGTGTAAGAGAAGTCATGGGGACCCTGCCTATGTTTCTGGGGACACTGGGCGCAGATGAGGAACAAGTACTTTCATACAGTTTGGACTCCTTGAAAGCCCTCCCTTTCAATTAATCAGGAAAATAAAAATCACCGGGCAAGCGAGGCAGGTCCAAGTTAAAGTATAACGTTCCCCACGCAGAGTGTTCAACAGCAGAGGGCACAATACCCAATGGCCAGGGCGGTAAAGGAAAAGCAGAGCCCGAGGATCGCTGGGTCTTGTAGTTCTCTAGGCTTTCCTTTAACAGACCCGCCCGGATTAAGAACTACAACACCCAAGATCCACCGCGCGCCCTCTCACCGCCCCTCCCTTCGTCAGCTGAGAAACCTCCAGGGAAACGGCTCCGCCCCCGCCCTCGTATGTACGCGTCACGTTTGTTTACCCCGAGGCCCCGCCCCTGGATCGACGTCACGCTAGCGATTGCATATTCATGAGGCCCGCGCGCGGGTGATTAATATTCAATGAGCCGGGCTCGCCGGCTGGCTGGCTGCGGGTCGGGTGTGGAGACGGAGGGAGCGGGCGGGGCCTGGCGCTGGAGGGAGCCCCGCGACCGGGGGGGCGGCGGCGGCCGAGCGGGCGGGCGCGCGGGCGGGCGGGCGGACGCGCGGGATGGAACCCCGAGTGGACAGCGGCGGAATGCTCCGAATTGCCACATAATCCCCTTGGAACGGCCGCGCCGCGCGCCGAGCGCCGCGCCATTGGCTCGTCCGCGGCCGGCGCGCCGCCGTCTCCCGCCCGCCACCTCCTGCTGCTGCTCGTTCCCGGGAACCGGGGCCGGGGGGAACCGCCGAGCCCCTCCGCCATGGAGCCCGTCGCAGCCCCGGCGCAGCGACGCCCAGAGCCGGCCCGGGGAGACCTGGACGCTTCGGCGGGGGCGGCGGCGCCGATGGCCGGGGGCGGCCGCAGCCCGGAGCCCGCGCGCGCCCTCACCCCAGCGGCGGGCGGCGGGAGCGCACAGGCCCCCGGCGAGGCACCTCCGGGACCGGGACCTGGACCAGGGACGCTGCCCGGCCGGCCGGGAGGTACGGGGCGCAGCCGGCGACGACGCGGGACACCCCAGCCTCCGGCCGACGGCGGGGCCGCCCTGGGATCCGGGGCCGCCGGCCACGCCAGCTCGCTGCTACCGCGGAGAGGCCGGCCGAAGCGGGATCCGTCGTCGTCGGGCGCCGCGGGCCTCCCCGCCTCCTGCTCGGCCTCGGCGTCGCTGTGCGCCCGCAGCCTGGACAGGAAGACGCCGCTGCTCAAGCACCCCCGGCACGTGCCGCAGCTGCAGCCGGCCGACCGGGACTGGGTGCGGCGGGAGCTGCGGAGGGGCTGCGTGCACGTCTCCGACCGCCACACGGCCTCGTCTCACCTGCGCCCGGTGCTCTGCACGCTGGACACCACGGCCGGGGAGGTGGCCGCCCGGCTGCTGCAGCTGGGCCACAAAGCAGGCGGTGTGGTCAAGGTACCGGGCTGCCAGGGATCGTCGGTTCCCTGCGCCCCCGAGCGCATCCCACCCGGGGATGCCGTCGGGGCTCCTCCGCGCGCGCCGCCCTCCGACCTGCCGCTGCCCACGGGCACCGGCGGAGGCTGGATGCGCTGCGCCCCCCGCACCAGCCCCGTGCCCTCGGACTCCAGCCCCGGAGAACCGATCGCGGGTGACCCGGGCTCCCCGTCCCGTGCCCCGCGTCGCCTGGACGGAGCGCCCCCAGGCGCGGCCTCCGACACCGAGAGCTTCAGTCTGAGCCCCAGCGCCGACAGCGTGTCCGACCGGCTGGATCCTTACAGCTCGTCGTCGTCGTCGTCATCGGAGGAGCTGGATGCTGATCCGGTCCCCGGCCTGCCCCGCCGCCCGGGCCGTCAGGCTCAGCTGCCGCCGCCACCTTCCCCGATGGCCTCGCCGCCGCCTCCGACACCGAAAGGCCCGAGGGATGCCGACGGTCCAGGTGGGGCAGCTGGAGAGGGGCCTCGGGATGACGACAGAGCGGCGACGGAGGTCCCCGGTGGAGCTCTGGCCACCCCCACGAGCGGCGGGGGCACCTTGCAGAAGTCGCCTCCGCCACCCACCCTCTACGTGCAACTCCACGGAGAGACCACCCGGCGCCTGGAGGCCCACGAGAAGCCATTGCAGATCCAAAATGACTACCTCTTCCAGCTGGGGTTTGGGGAGCTGTGGAGGGTGCAGGAGGAAGGCATGGACTCGGAGGTCGGCTGCCTCATCCGCTTCTATGCTGGTAAGGAAACTCACCTGCCTGTGGCTGGGTGGCAGGGACCCATGCCCGCAGCCCTTGTGGTGCCCGGCGAGCCTTTGTCTCTTGGCTCTTTGTAGCTTTCACACACGGCCTGGCTAAGTACCCAAGCTAGCAGTACTGAAATCTGCCAGTTTTAGTGACCCACCTGCAGGGCACAGGTTGGAAAGCGCCAGGTGGACGAGGTGGCAAAGCCACCAACCAGGAAGCAAGATTCACACACACCTGAGAAGGGCGACAGCACCTTAAACACTAAAGCGCTCCCTTCAGGCCTCTCGGTCTCTGGCTTGTTGCTTTGAGGCACTTTGGGGTAAACTGTGCAGTGTGCATCATCCCCTGTGCCAGAGGATCGTGACCGTGGCGGGGGTCAGGGACAGCACCCCTGTCTTAGACTGCAGTTTCCCAGTGTCCTAGACTGAGTCTAGCCCGGACCTCTGGGAGCTCCTGGTCAGCTGGTAACCCTGTTGGTTCCATCCTGCCATGGTTGGTCACCCACTGTAGACACCTAATAAATACCATTATTGTTTTCAGTGCTGCAGGGCATTTAGTTATTTCTTCTTTTTGCTTGAGTCTTGCATTAAAATGAGCCGTGTTGTCAGAACTGACTTTCTGGAGGACTTGCATCAGGGTTCATAATAAGAATTTTAGTTACTGTTTCATCAGATGTGACTTAAAAATAAATCCTGTCCAGTTTTTTCAGTACCACATCAAATTCTTGATCAGCGGTGACGCACGTTGTTTCTTGTTTGGCTAAAGACTTGGTCATTTAAGGAGTTCTAGGTCCTAAGTATTTGAGCTTTCAAGTTTTCATACCATTTTTTCTTCTCTAGTTTGAAGCGTTCTTTTTTTTTTTTTTTTCCCGAGGTAGGGTCTCACTCTAGCCCAGGCTGACCAGGAATTCACTATTGTAGTCTCAGGGTGGCCTCGAACTCACGGCATTCCTCCTGCCTCTGCCTCCCGAGTGCTGGGATTAAAGGAGAGCTCCACCATGCCCCGCTTGAAGCGATCTTAGTGACAATTCCTTCTTTTTTCTTTTGAGGTAGGCTCTCCTTCTAGCCCAGGCTGATCTGGAACTCTCTGTCACCTACACCTGCCTCAGATCCCTGGGGCTCCTCCTGCCTGCAGAGATTACAGGCTCTAGTTTAGGAAGAGTTCAAGCAGGCTAGTGGAATCTTCCCTGGCTTTGGCTAATGGCTCCAGATGATTTTGGAAAAGTCACCATCCACGACCCCACTTGTGTGCTAGTGACAGACACTTCAGTTAGCTTGAATGAAGAAATCTCCGCTCACCTTGACCCAGACGTTGACAGGGCTGCTGAGAGGTTCCTCCAAGTTTCATGGAAGGAAGGGCTTCTGAAAACCCTGAGTAATATCATAACACTTACCTGGAGATACCATCTTAAGTGGGTGAGAGGCCTTTTAAAGTTTTTGACCCAGAAAACAAGTGACTTTTAAAAATAATAATAAATACAGCCTTTTTCAGAGCTCACGTAACTTGTATAATGCTCCGAGGCTTTGCTTGGTAATCACACTTGGAAGGAGAATATTTTAACACGAGAATGATAAAATCTCTCAAAGCTAATCACCTGGAGGAAGTAGCTATAAAACAAGGTGTATACAATAAATCATATCTGGACATCCTTTCATCTGGAAGGAGCTCTTTATCACCTATTTTGTTGGCGGTTGGATCCAGCTAAATGTTTGGGAAAGGTTTTGGCCATTATGGTTGTGAAATTTATCTCTTTGATTTTCTCTGTCTTTTCTGGGGTGTTTAAAATATTCTAAGTGGTTTGTAAACTGTTTTTTTTTTTTTTCCTTTGAACTCAGTTTAAACATGTCTAGTTCTCTTTCTAGGTAAAGCTTAAAATTCTGGTGTGGTCATTTTAATCTTTTTGTTTTGTTGTTTACGAAAAAGTAATTATTACCTCCTCCTGCGCTTGCTGCGTGAATTCCATGTGCACAGCATAGATAAATACACGTCTCTGTGTGCATGCTCATGAAAGTCACTCACGAAGCGGGGAGGCCCTCCACTTACCCAGCCAGTTCTCCAATAGGGAGCCAGCACACAGGTGTTGTGGAAGGAAGATTCCCTATTGTTTACGATGATGACTGATGGCTTCTTTTGCCTTCTAAATGAAGCTGGGCATATTTTAAGCCTTCGTTAGTTAATCCAGCAGCCATCTCTGGGCCTGGAGGGGCCTCTTCAGCTTTCCCAGGGTGTTGACTAGAAGGACGTCCCAGACTTCACATATGGTGAAGGTTTGCGCCAGCCTGAAATGATTCCTAGAAATATGAATGCTTGTCTTCCATGGCCCCCTTTAAGAGGCTGCTGGGGAATTCTGTACCTTCTTTGCTTTGATAGTTTTATGCATAACTTGCATTTATTGCCGCATGTCTTTCTGTGTAGAGGGAGCTTAAGGATAGCTAGGACCTTCTGAGACCTTCTGGATGCTTTCCTGTATTTTAACTTGAGCTCATGACTGTGTGGTCATGTTCGTGTCTAATCTGTCTAGCAGAGAACTTTCGTTCTCCTGAGGGTCACCTTTCAATTAAATGTCAGTATTTAAAGCCTCGCCCAGGTTGTTTAAAGGCGTTGAAAGCCATTTGCAGTTGCTTCGATTAGTTAAATATTTATTTGGGTAAAGTAAAATAAAAATCTTTAATGAAGTAGAAGGTGTTAGATAAAAGGTACTATCTAATTACAGAGTTAATGAAAACTTAGTTTGAAAAGTGTTAACTGTGTCTGTCACAAACCATTCTTTTTGCTGGTTTAAAATATGAGAAAATTTAAATGGCTTTATCTAATGTTATGTAAGCATGCTAATTATGCTAGCATTTAATTTCCTTTTTAAAAGCAGACATCTTAAACTTTACCTGAAAAAGTAATTTAGCTTAAAAATATTCAAGAATTAGGTTGCCTGACCTAAGTTTATGGACTCCTAAGCCTGAATAAGCTTGTATTTTGGACTCCATCATTGAGCAAGGGTGGTATTTTAAACTTTTTAAAGATTCTTCACCTTTTAGAGCTAATAGCAGTTACTTTCAGTTCAAATTGTAATAATGCAAAAGGGGTTGAGCTTGAAAACACTCACCTAGTGAAGGATGGAGTATATTTTCCCACTTTCCTTGGGGTGGCTCTGCCGATGGTCTCCTTACCCTCATATTTCTACCCTTTGCTCTGCTGGGAAACCATGCCCACAATCCTTACCTGGTTTCCTGCGTGCTAAGGTTCTTGTGCTGTAATCACAGCACTGTTGAGTAACAGGTTTGGACACGTGACTCCAGTGTGATTCTGAAGAGTTCAAGTACAAAGGGTTGAGATGTGTTGGTGTTTTCTCGATGTTGAGCATTTTCTTACGTTTTTGTATTTGTTCTTTGTTATAAAGTGCGTGTCTTTTAACTAGTGTGATGAATGTCTCTCATATGCTGGCTTGGATTATTGGCGAGCTTTGGCATGAATTCTAATTTGTCCTTTCACAATCTTTAGGGAGGAGTTGGTGGTGTTGGTCCCCCTTTCAGATTTGCTGTGGCTTTTCAGGCGTTGGCAAAGCTGAGAAATAGGGTGCAAAGATATTTGGTTTTGCAATTCATATCACTTAACGTGAATCAGCGGTGCATTTCATTTACACGTGAAGTTTTCCCTTGGTTAATAGCATGTGTTATTGGCATTGAGGTGGCAGGATCTAGTCCTGAGGGGTAATGTGTGGACGATTATGCTTTTATCACACTGCCTTTCACAAAGTCAGAAACCCAGGTTGAACAATCAGTTGACAGCACAGAAAATAGCACTCTTCTAAATATTCTGGTTACAGAATGTTGAAGTTAAAATAAGCTAACGTTTAAATAATGATTTTAACAAATCCAAGTATGTTATTTGTTAAATTAAATCTTCATTTGGGAAGTAGGGAACTAACACTTGATCCACAAAGTAGGTAACTTTTGGGAGTAGAGTTGTGATAGTCCTGTATCTTTAAAGTATGGCTTTTAAAGTCATGAAAATACCCAACATTAGAGATCTTGTCTGCCTTTCATCTTAAAATAGAATTGTCTGTATCTTAAATAGAATTGCCTGTATCTTAATGGTAAATAGTGCCTTATTGGTATTTTCTTATATCATATTTATAATTCTTAGGATGTACAAGTTCTCCCTGAATTTTTTCAGTTATTCCTAAAATGATTTTTTTAACCCGTTAAAGTGATTGTAGAGAGAAGATGAACTCTGTGTAAGAGTTCAGGTTCCAGGTTATCATTTGGGGTTGGGGTACAGCTTAGTAGTAGAAGTCTGGCTCAGCATGTGTGAGAGGCCTGGGTTCAATCCCAGCACCACCACCACAAAAAGCCAGAGCTTGCCATCCCAACTACATTAAGTGTTTGGCTATCCAGAGGTGAGGGCTGTGTTTGAATGCAAGATGTGCTATTTCTCGTCTTCTGAGAAGCCTGAATTTAGTGACATTTCCTGGCCTCATATAAGATCCAAGTCTAGTGTAAAACTTGACATTTTGGTTTAACACTAGTTAAGTTGAATTTGTAGACTTTTGTTACGCAGCTGGTGGCATGAGCCCTGATTCTTTGGCCTTCCATCCTGTCTGGGTCCCTCCGGGATGGGGATATGTAAAACACACCTCCACAGAGGCATTCCTCCCATGGCAGGAGATGTTACCTGTCTTGTCTAGCGTGATTGAACTCCATGGGCTTTCAGAGAGCAGTTTTGTCTCAGTTTTTTTAGAGTTAGCAGCTCCTACCTTCCAAGGGCATCTCATTCCTCAACTCTGAAATGAGTCCAATGAGACATCCACCAAATGAGGCCTCTTAGGTTTGATGAGTTGGGCATGGGTCAGGGTTTCCCAAGGGTCCCTCTATCTGGACAGAGGGTTTCACTGTTCTCTGAAAAGTGCAGAGATTTGAATCCCACTCAGTAGAAAAACGATTTCTTAGAAGACACCTGACATTTTGAAAAAGAGAAAGAGATCTTATCAATATGTCTGAAATAGTCTGGAAACTAATGTTTTTTCTTTTAAAATCCCACCTTCTAAAACCCGCTCCAGGGCTAGAGAGATGGCTCAGTGGTTGAGGTGCTTGCTTACAAAGCATAATGACCTGGTTTGATTCCCCAGTGCCCATGTAAAACCAGATGCATAATGTGGTGCATGCCTCTGGAGCACCCATTCTCTCTCTCTCTGCTTGCAAATAAATAAAAATAAAAAACCCCACTCCACTCTAACCACGTGTGTGCGGAAGGCTTTGAACCTGGCCTGCCATCACTGAGTGTGTAGAGCCAGTATAACTGACCTTTAGTTTTCTAAAGATAGTATAATGAAAATTTTTAGATGTATTATGTATTTAAGACTGTTTCAATTTACATGGAACTTCAACTCTTAGATTTACTAAATTTTCTAAGTTAAATCTCAAGGATCAGTTCTTTCACAGACTTTAATGATACTTGGGTTAATGAACATTAGGCTATTTGATTAGCTGTGGAGTGGTTAATGTACAATAACAGTTCCCTACTAATAAAATATTATTGCTCTTACATTTTTTAGGTGGGATGGGTTTGTTGTGTTACTGTTGGCCTGGTGTCCTCTCAGTATGTCCTCTGAAACAAAGTGTAGCTGAGCAATATTTGTGTTGAAATCTCTCTCCTGTCAATATTTTTATATGATAGTTTTTATATATTTTCAAAATACTTAATGATAGAATAAAGTGTCTTGTTGAAGTGTCCATCCAGTGCCTCTGTATTTGTAATCTCTGTGTTTGTTAAAAACAGGGAGAAAGGATTCACTTGCATGTAGTACTCATATTTTGGGTTTGAAAATAGCAACATTTCAGTAAAAAATAGACAAGAAATTTCTAGAATTTTTGGTATATACTTTGCCAAATGAACCTTGACTAAAAGCAAATTAGTCTTGTTTCCAGTTATGTGAAAGCATGCAGTTGAAGATTGAATAAAATTCTAAATAATTTAGTTTTGGACCATTTCAGTAATGAATGAAACATTTATTTACAAATTTAAAGTCTTATATTTGAATTAGTTTTCATATCCTTGTTTTGCCTTGCTCTTTTTAAGCAGGAAGAGATTTATATGCATTGCTCTTCTGGCTCATATATTTGGTGAACAGCAGTTGGAGGAGGGATCTTTTCATATTGGTCTTAGTTAATAGGAAGTTCCAATGTTGGGCTTTCTTTTCAAGTAAGTACCAGGCATATTTTTAAAGATAGCAAGAGAAGGTATGATCCGTACTTACTTTTGTTACATATTTAATAACTATCTGGATTTCATGTTCAATTCACTCCTGAAACATTCTGTGGGAAGATTGAAGGTTTATATGTAGAACCTCTAAAAGAAGAATCCAGAGTGCTAAGGAGGAATTGAAAGAAATGTTATTTAAGTTAAGTTGATTAATTAATTATTTTAATTTTTAAATTTTTTTTGGTTTTTTGAGGTAGGGTCTCACTCTAGTCTAGGCTGACCTGGAATTCACTATGTAGTCTCAGGGTGGCCTTGAACTCATGGCAATCCTCCTACCTCTGCCTCCCGAGTGCTGGGATTAAAGGCATGTGCCACCACTCCCAGCAATTTATTTACTTTTAATTTGAGGCAGGGTCTTACTCTAGTTAGGCTGCTCTCGACCTTGTGGTGATGCTTCTTCCTCATCTTCTCAAGTGCTGGGATTATAGGCATGTGTCATCATGCCTGGCCATTTCTTAAACTGATCATGAAGTGAATGAGTTTACTGTAAGGAATCCCAGCTCGTTGATGAATTTTAATTCATGGTGGACCTTGCGCCTGTGTGCTGGTGCTAGAGATAGTAGGGCAGAAGACCATTAGGAGATAGGAAAATTCTCACTGTATTTATTAGATAAGAAAATGTAGGCTCCCACAGAGCTAATGTGGTCCAATCTCTGTGTTTTTATGGATGAGGAGCATAAACTCATGGAGGGTCCAGGGCCTTTGATCCCATCAGTTGCAGAATGAAGAATACACCCAGGATTTTGACAGTCTCCCCATTGCCCCTCCCCCCACACTGTGAACTGGTAGACTTACTATTTTTGGATGTTCATTTTGTTGTTTATTCAAAATGAAAGTTTTAAAAGTGTGTTCTTTACACATGTGGTGGTTTCTCTTACTGTGAGGGTTTTCTGGGTGCTTTTCAGTTTAATCTGCACCCTTGAGAAGCGACCCATGCCTGCGCCAGACTGTAAAGGGACAGTCTCGGAGGCTGCAGCGGGTGCTCATCACCGAGGGAAATTAGGTTTTATCCCTGCTGTTACCCTTTATGATAGAACTTTTAGTGGTTGGCTGGGAAGAGGTACAATTTTAGAACATCCGCGTTGGCTTGCCTTGCAATTGAAATTATTTGAGGAATTGCAATGTTGGCAAAAGAAGCCATTGGATTTGTAAAAAATTAAGTGCTAGAGAAATTTGAGTAGATTTTGAAAAAAGAATCCCATCAAAACATGTATGCATAAGATGATTCAGTATAGTATTAATTTGAATTATTTATTTCATTTTTTAAAAACCGATGTGATCTTGGGGTCGGGAGGGTTTCTTAGTGGTTCAATGGCTGGCTTGCAAAGCCTGCTGGCTGGCTCAGGTTCAATCCCCAGTACCCATGGAAAGCTGGAAGCAAAGTGGCCCATACGTCTGTGACCCCACCTTAGCAGTGGGAGAGCCTATACTGGGAGCAAGCTCGGCTGGCATTGGTGGGCAGTCTTGCGTGGCACAAGATCCTGTCTCAGAGAAGGTGGCACACAGACACCTCAGTTGTTTCTCTTCATTTCAGTGCAATTATTTTCCTAAGAACAATTTTAGCTTCCTTCGTGTAGATGTCAGTTTATTGAGCTGGTTGATTCCCCGGAGATTACTGTTAGTTTTCAACATGATCAAAGAAAGCTTTGAAAGGGCAGAAGTCCAAAAGGGTGACGTGGCATGTCTTCCAGATGCTGAGGCAGAGGAGTTTCTCTCAGTGGGCCCTTAGAGAGGTGGCGAGGCCCGGGTGACGGACTCTTGCACAAACACAGCTATTGTTGGCACTGTTTTCTTTCTTGAACACACACACACACACACACACACACACATACACACATACACACACACTCCCCATGCATACTGAGGTAGGAGGTAATAGAATGGGGTGCTGATTAGATTTATGAATGGTGAGTATGCATGATGTAGTCCTGGGGAAAACAATCTCTTATAAAAAATTTGGTCTTTAATTTTCTTAAACTTTTTTTTTTCATTGGTAATTTTTTTTTCTTGATAATTTATAAATCTCTTCAGGAGATTTATTTAAGGAAAATGAGCTTTGTTTTTCTAAGTCACTAATATTTCTGTTTATCCATTCACTTCTTATCAGTCTTTTCCTCTAAGTTTCCAGATTATATCATGCTTAAGAAGGCCTCACCCCAAGATATAAAAAATTCTCAAATTTTCTTGTCGTAGTTTATAGTTTTTTATGCCAAAAATTTAATCTGTTGTTTAAGACAGGAAGTAGGAAAGTTAAATTATTACCACATTTAAAAAAATTATTTTTGAGACAGGGTCTCAAGTAGCTCCAGCTGGCCTCAAACTCATTGTATAGCTGAGGATGACCTTGAACCTCTGATCCTTCTAAGTGTTCTGGGATTTCAGGGATGTCTCACCATGCCTGGTTTATTATGTGGCAAGGATTGAATCCAGGCTTTGTGCATGCTAGGAAGCACTGTACAATCAAACTAAATTTCCAGCCAGTCCTCACTTTAGAAAAAAATGGACAGCTGACTTTTTTCTTCATTGACCTAAAATGCCACTTTTTGTTTATTAAATGGTAGATAGGGGATTCAGATTTATCATATAGTTTGGTATTGGTTTTAGGAGCTATTTTGAATGTGTTGTGAAAAAACAAGAGAGGGCAGGCTGTGTAGCTGACTTGCTGTTGCTTTCTCCTGGACTCCCTCATTCCTTGTGTCTTTAGGATGCAGCCTGTGGACTGTCAGCTGTCTTGTCTCGAAGTCTCTATCATCCCTGAGGTGCTACGGTGGGAGTGGGCGCAGTTGGAATATAAAATCCCATTTGGATATGGTTCTATCCTTGTCAAAAACTTTTCTCAAAAGCATGACTCCATGTTTCAAATTATAGCTCTTTGAGCAGTTTATTTTGTGTTAAGCATTAATTTTAGTTGCTTACTTAACTAAAGAAAATTTCTTAATTTCCACTTCTGGAGAAAGTCTGAGGCTACCTGAGAAGGCCACTGTGAAACACAAGTGTTTTTCCTGTGACTTTAGAAAAAGAAGCCTAAGATGCCCCTGGAATCAGCAGGCTGTGTTGCTGGGCATTGAGATTTGCTCTGCTGAGGAAGGAGATTCTTGCGCATCCATTAGGGACTGGGGATTTTTGTTGTTGTTTGTTTCCAACCCATGGTATTGGGGATTGAACCCAGGGCCTCAAACGTGCTCTTCTTGGACATTAGAATACATATGCCTAGCCCCTGATGGAATTCTTGATCATAAGAATATCATTTGAAATAACCTGAGGTAGCAACATGTTGTGATACTGGGCCCAGGATTCTAATGGTACCAGTGATACTGGGTACAGGGTTCTAATGGTACCTGTGATACTGGGCCCAGGGTTCTAATGGTACCTGTGATACTGGTCCCAGGGTTCTAATGGTACCTGTGATACTAGGCCTAGGGTTCCAATGGTACCTAAGATATTGATACTATGATACTATGATACCTATGATACTAGGCCCAGGGTTCTAATGGTACCTGTGATATTGGGCCCAGGGTTCTAATGGTACCTATGATACTGGTCCCAGGGTTCCAATGGTACCTGTGATACTGGTCCCAGGGTTCTATTGGTCCCTGTGATTCTGGGCCCAGGGTCCTAATGGTACCTGTGATACTGGTCCCAGGGTTCTAATAGTACCTGTGATACTGGTCCCAGGGTTCTAATGGTACCTGTGGTGCTTTAGTGCCATGAAGAACACAAACTTCTAGAAAATATGAAGTTGTTTTTAGTGGAAGCAGGAGAGAGAGGGGTGAAATAACAGATGCCAAATAGAGAAAATTCAAATTAGAACATCTCTCACCTTTAGGGGCAGTCTTTTGTAGTCTGGTGACCAATTCTTAGATATTAAGTGACCACAAGAAATAAATTGTGTGACTATTTGGAACTTTTGGATACGTATGACTTTCATGAAGAAAACTTGATTTCTCCTCTTCTGCAGGTTGTTTTGTTTGTTTGGGGTTTTTGAATCAAGGCCTTGCTGTCTGTATAGTCCAGGCTGGCCTTGAACTTGTAGCATCCTTCTGCATCAGCCTCCAAAGCTGGATTTACAAGCGTAGGCCACCATCCCTGGCTTCCGGTGCCCAGATTCCTGATCACTTTTGCTGGAGTCAGAAGACCTCCAGACCCATTGCTTGTAAGATATGCAATGAAATAAAAAACTTTGCCAAACTTTTTTGGGTATTTACAAGTGACAGTTTGTCTTTCCAGTGACAAGTCAAATCATCTTTGAATTTGGAGAAATGATTGCCCAGGAATCAGCCACCTCGGCAGTGTTGTCCTTGCTAGCTGATGTTCATGAAACTCTGGGTGCTTCTTTGCTCAGCACACAGTTGTGTCACACTTTGAAGCAGTCACACCCAGTTGCATACACAAGCTGAGTGACAGAGCAGTTTGGCCACTTGTCTGGGTTCGTACAGTGAGCCTGGCAGTCCAGGCCTCGGAAGTCAGCTTGAAACTTTCCTTTTCTGACTGTATTTGGGAAGCACCACTTTGAACTTGTTAAGATCCTGACGTGCTGCCGAGCTGTGCCTCAGCCTTTGCCTCCTGAGAGGCTCAGGGGTGCTGAACACGGTGAATTACTGGAGACCTGGGTCTGACTGACTGAGCATTCTTGAACCTCCCCTGCTTCATCTGGGAGGAAGGGAGCAAAGATGATTTAAAACACATCTGCCTGAAAGAACTTTGGGAGGTTCAAGTTTGATGGTGTGTGTGGAAGTGCTTTGTAAACTGTGAGATGTTATGTAAATTTAATGCGGTCTTCATATTTTTTAGCAGTGGTTAAATTGCCACAGATTTTAATGAGTGTTAATTGGGGCTCATTAAGGAAGATGGGCTACACTGTCATTTGGCACTGATGCTCAGCTGTGTGGAAGAGGACACACTTTCAGTCAATAATTACTGTTGGGTACCTAATGTCAGAGGTGCTCTGGGGTCTAAAGTGACTAATATAAATGGTCTAGGGTGCCCTGAAATACTCAGGGATTTGAGGAGACTTTTAGAAATGATTGAGGGTTTCCAGAACCCCTCTCCTTGGAGGCACAGTTCTCCTGACCACTGATTGCCTCCCAGAAGCCTCCAGCCCTCTGGGACCAGAAGGAATAGGGTGCTGCCTTCATTCTGAAGAGTTTCAGGAGCAGCCAGGGTCCAGTGAGACTTGGTTTGGGTTGGTCTGCCATGCTCTCCACTAGACACTAGGAGATTTTAATTTGTTTGAATCATTTTGGGCTCTGTGTGATCAGTTTGTTAGAGTCTCTGTTCTGCCTTAAGCATCTATTAATTTTGTTTTTTCTTTTGTAAGGGAAATGCAGATGCGCACTTGCCTGTGTTGTGCTGAAGCCTGGCAGCGGGCCCATGGTATACTAAAGACATTCTCTTCTTTTCTAAAGGCTTGTTATCCCCTCCCCCAATGGATTTATGAGGTTTATGGGAATACCATGTTTATCTTGTGAAAGGAGGTGCCTTCATGTCTTGTGTAAAATCTGAAAGCTAATCAACTGGTCATGACCTGGGTGTATTGTTTTAAAATTTTGAACATCTATTGTGTGGATCTTTATGGATGATTTTTTAATGACTAGGACAGAGTAAGTCTTCTGTATTCACATAGGCAGAAGCAACTTAGTAGCTCTTTTATCCTTGGCTGTAAAACTGCAAACATAGCAGGGTAAGTGTACTAATGAGGTATTATGAATTATATTTTTCCTTAGGTAGATGGCAGGTGGATCTATGACATATTTTAGAACTGTGGATGACAACCCTGGAAAAAGAGCTTTGTTTTACTCTTTGATGTTGGTTATAAAATCATGACGAATACTTTAAAATAAAAAACAAAACAAAACAAAAAATACCTTAAAATCTTTCAAATGCTGCCTGACTGAAGTAAGCCAGCTTCTAATTCAAGTGGAAATGCTTACAATGGAAACTAATTGCCTGCCTTTGTGTGTTCCCACACTCCAGCACCTGTCTGCCCTGTGTACTGACTGACAGGCTGATTTTCATGGGCACATCTTAGCAGTGTCATCAGAAGAACGACAGTTACTGGCCCTTGTGACTTTGTCGCAGAGGCTCAGGATCCCTCATTCTGTCACCAAGAGGGACTGATGTTTTACCCCATCCATAACTACACGAGGAGAAAGGTTCTCTGAACACATACCTTATGCTTAAGAGGGCACAGTCATTCTAGAGACACTACTCGGGACCATTTCGGAGAGCAGGGAACAGTCAGAATGCTGGAGCTGCTGAGCTTCCACAGATGTGCATTAACCCCTTTCCTGTTCAAAACAAAGCAGAACTTTGCAGTCCTCTTGGTTCTAAGAAACAGACAGGAACTCAGCTGGCCTCCCTCTACCTCCAGATAATTCTGATCCATAAAGGGAAGTAATCGTGTCCATATATCTTTAGTGCTTCCATGTACACTCGTAGGCTGCACCCATACACAGCATCTCTGTATTCCAGAAATACTCATTACTGGAACAGACCAGGGCTGGCTGTAGATAGTCACCAAGTCAGACTTTCCTGGAGTACAGGGGGTGGACAGGCTCACGCTGTCCTGGAAGGGACTGGAGGGCCTTTAGTCCATAGCTGCCCTTTGTGCCTTCCTCCTTCCCTCTCTTCCATCCTTCTGTCCTTTCATCCTTCCTAACTGGATCCCACACTGGTCATGGACTCACTATTCTCTGGCCTCAGCTTTCCAACCTAGATAGGTTATAGGTCTGTGTGGCCACACATTCCCAGCCAGTCCATTTCTTACCTAGCGTGGAAATCTGGGCTTCACTGGTGGTCTTTTGGTCTCTGCTTCTGGATTGCAAGCTAGGCACATGGGCAGTTTATTCCAGGACAGCACTGTGTGAATGAACATGGCTCTTTGGGCCAGCATCCTCAGCCCCTGTGGGAGCCTGTTAGAAATGCAGAGTCTTAGGCCTCCCCTCACACTTTCTGAACACACCACTCAACATGGTCCCCAGGCGCACACTGCATCTGCCCACTGGGTAGAGTTTGAGAACTAGTGTTGGGTAAGTTGGAGTGGAGTATTCCTGCGCCAGAGAGCAGCAGGAGGGAGGAGCCTGATGTGGTGCTATCCTGGGATTCAGCCATAACTGACTTGCTACTGTGATCGAAGCTCAAAGATGGACAGGCTTCTAGTTTGTGTGATGGGAGAATTGTCAGTTTTTTTTATGAAAGTAGGAAGCAGAGGTATGCAGGAGGCATCACTAATTCAGTAAAACTTAAGGACTGGGCATTATCGTTAGACGTTGATGGCATAATGAATGAGGATTTGTGTCCTGCTTTTGGTACTGCAAACTGAACCTTAGAGCACTGATTTTTCTCAAAGTGAGGCTGAGTTTGTTATGCTGAATATAGCCATCTATTCGGCTGGCAGATAGACCTGGTTTACCACCCAAGCTTCCACGTCTCCGTGGAGCATTGCTGCTTTCTACTGTGGTAACTCAGGAAGGTGATAGACACGGTATTATTATCATTGTTATTTTGCTTAGTTTTCTTTCAAGAGTCCCTGTTTTCACATACAAGATAAAGAGTACTGGCTATGGCGAAGGATAGAAGTGGAGAGGCCTATGAGGAGTGCTTATATTCAGTTTATAAAGTCCCCAGGATGCATTTCTTTTGAATGCATGCTTTCCTGTCTTCTGGCCTGAGGATTTATATAAACAGTTTTAACAAACCTTGAAGAGGCCAAAGGGACCCTGGGAGGGCTGGCGCCAGTGCCCTGAAGTACAGTGCTGTGGAAATGCTCCCTGGGGAGGGTTGGCTGTATGAATGGGCATACCAGGAACTGAGTGGCACACTGCTGTGAGGCATGGGGAATAGCTTTTGGTGTTGAAGTGTTGGCTGATGGGATTAAAAGTGGTAAGAGATGAGACTAAAAGGGAGTTTGGGGCCAGAGGGTGAAAGGCCTCGCATGCTGAGTAAGGACTTGAGAAACAGTGAAGTGGGAGTGATTCGATTTGAATTCCAAGGTATTAGCTGGAGGGTGGATTGGAAAGGAAATTACTGGAGAGGGAGAGGGCACCTGAGTGGGCCTTTCCTAAACATTCACCGAGGTCCTGTATGGTGAGGCTTCTGTGAGGAGCAAGGGCTGATGGATAGGCTGTATTGCTTCTAGTTCAGTCCACAAGGGAAGAAGAAACACCACCGGACAGTTCAGAGTGTGCTGCTTTTGAGGTTCATACTGTGTGGTTTTGGTGCTACCCAGGACAATTCTCCCCTCTGCTGTGGTTGGGTAGGTGGTAGAGACTTTGAGGATTAGGAAGATTTGACTCAGGAGCAGTGGGGGGAAAGAACGTTCCTGGCAAGGGATGAAGCTCCTTAGGGAGTTCTGTGAGGAAGGTCTACAGGAAGTCTGCTTAGAATGTTGAATTGTTGGGTCTTGCTGATTGTATGTGCCTGTGTCTGGGGAGGAGTGATTCAGGGTTTTTATGATCTTCCGTGTTAAGTAGAGATACAGGGTGAACAATATTGACAGGGTTTTGTATGTTAGTGTGAGTGGCTGAAATCTCTTTAATCAGCTCTTGAAGAGTTCCTTAAGGTGAAGGGGAGAGGTGTTGAGTTAGAATTTGGATGAGTGGAAGTTTGAGGTAGCCGAGCGTCACCCAGGTACATCTGAAGAGCTGTGGATGGTTCTATTCAGGAAGGAAACTGCAGGGTAGAGAAGTGGGTGAGCACCCCCTTGTCGGGGTGATAACTCTAAATGTGGTGTTGGGTTATGCTGGGTGACAAAATTCAGACATAAAAGACACTATGTGCAATTCAGTTAATAGGCAAAGCTAACTTTTGGTGGTATTTCATAATAGTGGTTCTCTCCGGGAGAGTGATGGGATGGGCAGGAGCAGCCATCAGACCTGGGTGTTATTCTTTGTATCCATCTGGAATTTCCTAGAATGAAAACTGATCACACTTGTACTCTTGTAGATTCCGTGCCTGCCTAAATGCAGAGTATATGTCAGTGGATGGACGGAAGAAACTGGAGCTTTGTTTCTATTTTGAGAGGAAAAAGGGAGACAGAGGCAAGGGATGCTGGCAGAATGGAGGGGAAATAAACATAGGGAAGTTCTGGAAGAAGTAAGAGGAATCTGTGAGCAACCATGCGCTTAACCTTGGCTAGGAAGCTAGCAGCTAGGCCTGCTGGTGTTCTGAGACTGTTAGAAAGGGCGAGTAAAAATCAAGATTCTTCTAAAATTCAGAGAGCCACATCTCAGATGGCTTCTATTTTCTCAGAGACTTAGAAGGCAGTGGAAGGAAGGCAGGATGTATTATACCTTTTCTTGAGTCAATCAGTCTACATGCACCTGCTTAGAATTCTTGACTGATTTCAACCTACCCTGAATTTCTCTGAGGACAGTCCTCTCGGGTTGGTGTAGAGCATCTCATGACAGTGGAGGAAGAGATAAGCAGAAACAGATTGCCAAGTGTGCTTTCCTAGGTTTGGCAGCCGCTAGCAGGTTTGTGACTCTCCAAATCTTCCTTCCTTCCTTCCTTCCTTCCTTCCTTCCTTCCTTCCTTCCTTCCTTCCTTCCTCATCATTCTATTTTTTTCTTTCTTTTTCTTTTCTTTTCTTTTCTTTTCTTTTCTTTCTTTCTTTCTTTCTTTCTTTCTTTCTTTCTTTCTTTCTTTCTTTCTTTCTTTCTTTTTTTTTTTGCTATCATTCATTCTGTTGGTTCTATTCCTCTAGAAAACCATGGCTAAATACAGGCACACACAGCTAAGGGTATATGGCAAAGCAGGGGTTGTGGCTTCCAGTAGGGTGTTTCCTTTCTGTTTGCAAAGTGGTTGAGGATTACTTCTGGGATAGTTTTCAAACCCCCCCCCCCATGACTTGATTGTATTTGCAGAAATGAGAGCCGGTTTTGTTCAATGCATTTTCCATGTCTAGATTATTAAAGTGACTTAAAGTTGAAATCTGTTTATAAAGTGAGCCATGATAAGATTTAAATTTAGATAGATATCAACCAGATGGTATAGAGGGAAATTATTATGTTATAAATAATAAGTGCTGTTAAGAAACTATGTTGAACTGATCATATTTCTGCTTCTTAATTGGAGTAAGCATTGAATTCCTGTTGTGTGCTTGTTACTGGGCTAGCTGCTGAGATTTCATATTGTGGTTATTGAAACAAATGAAAACCCAGCTTTGGCATTGTTTTGATTGTTCTTAAGAATGTAATTCCTCAGATATTTACTAAAGTCCCTGGATCAGCTGACCGTCTCATATTCAAGTTGCAATGCTGGTTTCTGTAAACTTCTGAAGAGATAGATGTTTTGAGGACTAGGAAAGCAGCTCTCGAGAAAGAACCGTGATGGCTCACTCTTCATACCAAACAGGATGAATCGTGAGACAAATCTTGGGGAAAATGGGCTGTTGCTGGTTTTACCAGGACCTGAGATCCTGGCAGGGTCCAGTGGATCAGCTGCAGGGTTTTGTTGTTTATTTGCTCAGGAACTTCATATTTACTGGTCTAGCAGTTGTTGGCTCTAAGTTTTGTTTGTGTTCAAAAGTCACTGATCAGCGGCAACCAACCTTTTTTTAATATGACGTACTACTCCCCCCCCCACCCCCCTTAGTCACTTCAGTGCTTGCCTTGTAAGGTGCCGTAAGGTGCTTCGGAGTTTGAGGGAAAAGATTGCCAGCCAGAGCCCTACATTTTCAGAAGATGAAACAGCACAAGATTTGTAGAGTAGAGAAAAATACAAGGAGAGCCCTCCCCATCCTTAGGGTTTCTTGAATTTTGTGCCTCCTGTAGCTGGTCTTTAATCAGACTGATCAGGTCCCCACTCACTCTCATGACTTCAAAGTAAAGAGCAAATCCACCAAACACTTATGTGTTTATGATTTCCTGATGCTGTGTGTGCTAGCACATGCCTGTGACCCTAGCTCTTGTAAGTCTGAGGCTAGAGGATTGCTGTAAGTTTGAGGCCAGCCTGGGCTACAAAGTAAGACCTTGTCTGAAAACACTAAAGAAGAAACTTTGCCAAATTCCTACATAAATAGTCACTGTCAATTATAATTATGGTCTGTTCCACTTGAAAAATTAGAGTATGCCATGAATTCTTGTATAAACTGCTGTAAGCTGAGGTGGGGGGACAGAATGTGTGAAGGCGTGATACTGGAACCCTAGCAGTCTCGTGAGGAGACCCTCAGGGCACACTACAGCACCTTTCTATCTTCCTCCTTCTCTTTCTACTTTTCCTTAGCCACCTAGTTCCTTCCCCAACCACATCTTGACTGTATTCTTTGAGACCCCAAGGACGCTCACTTCCAGGTTGCAGGGTCATGGTCATTTTGTCTTGCTCATTGATAGGAAGCTCCATCCGTTACCCTCTTCTTGCCCATGCCAGCACACTCATTTTCCTGTTCTTAGAGGAGTTAGGACCTCTCATTGAATGAATGCGCCACAGTGATCCGAATCTCTGCTGAACATCAGGCGTGTTGATTGAGGGAATTCAGAAACACCCATTCCCTGTGCTCTCTTGGCACTCAATTTTAATGAAGTTGGAATATAACATTACAGTTTACATGTTTTGCTAGGGAGATGTTAAATGAGGTCATACATGTTTTACCCTAAGCAGGAAGGTCCCGGGGTCTGTCGTCTTTCAGTTAAGGGGTAGGTCAGTTTCTTTGTAGGGATCACTGAGGCAGTTACTCTGTTCTTCCCCTTGATGGTCCTCCTAACCCTTTGAAACATTTCCTTACTTGTGGGGCCATTAAGTGATACTGAACAGGAAAGAGGCAGAGTGTTATATTTTAGAAATTTTAATTTCATTTTTTTATTTGAGAGAGAGAGAAAGAGAAAGAGAGAGAGAGAGAGAGAGAGAGAGAGAGAGAGAGAGAGAGAGAAGAAAGAGAAAAGAGAAGAGAGAATGGGCATGCCAGGGCCTCCAGCCACTGCAAATGAACAAATTCCAGATGAATGTGCCATCTTGTGCATCTGATGTTACATGGGTACAGGGGAATCAAAGTCAGGTCCTTAGGCTTTTCAGGCAAGCACCTTAACCACTGAGCTATCTCTCCAGCCCCCTTTCTTCTTTCTTTCTCTTTCTCTTTCTTTCTTTCTTAGAATTTTTTTATTATGGAGAATTAAAAAAATTTTTTTTGTTTAGATTTCTTTTTACTTATTTATTTTTGAGACACAATGTCTCACCAAACCTGGGACTCACTGATTTAGCCAGACTAGTTAGATCGTTACTTTCTCCCCAGCGCTAGGGTTACAGGTGTGCTCACCACACCCAGCATTTACATGGGTCCCAGGGATCCAAACTCAGGTCTTCATGCCTGTGTAGCAATTGAGCCCTCTCCCTAGTTCAAACTAAGTTTAAAGTGGATAATGTAATGTTATAAACTTTTAGTAAGCATTGTTGAAGGCAGTTACCAACTCATGGCCTCGTGGCCTATCTGGCTTACCGTCCCCCATTCCCCCATTCTGCTTAGATTGTTTGGAAAGCATATCCCAGGTCTCATGTCATTTAGTCCATCAAAGCCAAGTATCTCAAACCCATACTTTTTGATTATGTGTGCGTGGTGATGTCTGCTCACTGTTGGAGGACAGGCGGCTGGGTGTCTTCTCGTGGCTGCTCTGCTTGTTTCCTTTGAGGCGACGTCTCTCACTGAACACAGTGACACTATTTGTTAATTGGACTGGGTGACCAGGGAGTCCCAGTGAGTCTCTGGTCTCTGCTCCCCATGGGCTTGGGGTTCCAGGTCTGTGTGGCTTCACCCAGCTGTTACTGTGGGTGAATCAGCCTTTCAGTCCCGCATGCTTGCACAGCAAGGCTCTTTCCTGCTGAGCCAACTCTCTAGCCCATGACTGTTCTTAGACAAGACCTTTGTTAAAATAATTAAGCCCAACTCTGTGTAGTGGCTGCACTCAGGAGACAGGAGGATTGCCATGAGTTCGAGGTCAGTCTGGGCTACAAAGTGAGTTCCAGGTCAGTCTGGGCTAGAGAGAGACCCACAAATAAACCAAACCCAAACAAAACACTTAGTCAGGGTTAAGCATTGTAAAATTTCCCATAAAAAATGAAGAAAATCATCTCTTACCCCAACCCCCCATACACCGAGGTTCTGGGCGCACTGGGTTTATGCTGCAACCCCACATCTGGATATACCTGGTCAATGGGGGCGGCTCTCTTTAGAGATACCTGCCCTTCCATCCCACCCAGAGTGCTTCACCCAGAGAATTTTCTTGCCTGGACCCAGTGGGTTGAAGGCTCATGAACCCTGAATTAGAGTAACCAAAATTATTTTCTCTCTGCTTTTCTTGAACTAGTGCATGATAATTTGCTGAAGTTTTTTGTGACCCATTTTCCTTCATGACAGTGTTTTTACTGTGTAAGAACTGTGTATGCTCAGCCAGGATGCCAGCTGCGCCCTCTCGTGCCCTGCGCATCTGTCCTGGACTTAGGCACTGCACAGCTTTATTCTTATGCCCTCTCCATTTGCTCAAGGCAAAGTGCAGTTGGTATTTTTAGCACTTAGAGGAATGCTTGGCATATAGTTAGGTACTCAAGTTCTTGTTGAATGAGTAGAGGAGGAAAAGAACCAGTAAACAAACTGCCAGTTAGAGAAATCATCAAGAGAAACAAACACCACATCAGGCATATCCATGATGTTCTCGCACAAATTAAAGGTCACGGTAATCATGGGGTTATTTGTATCGTGATGTACAACATTAGCAGTAATTTCTGTACGCGTGTTCAAGTACTCAGCTCATACATCAATGACGTGTAAATGTGTGTGGGTAGATTTCTTGAGAGATATTTGTGGTTTGGAGAACATACTATGGACCTGCCTACCCTTCTATTGTGTTCTGAGAGTTTGGACTTCAAATTCTTTCACTTGTTTTATTTATGTCTTACGTTAACAAAGATGGTAAGTGTGAACAAGGAGAAACTAAACATGGACAGAGCTCAGAGGCTGGAAGATAATTTGGGAAATGTACCAGGTGACTTGGGGGTCTGTGTGTGTGTATGTATTTATGTGTGTATGTATGTATTGACACAGGCTTGTTAAGCAGCCTAGATTGGCCAGGAACTCTCTGTGTAGCCCAGGCAGCCTTCACACCTGTGTTCTTCTTGCCTCAGCCTCTTTAGTTAGTGCTGGGATTGTAGACACACTGTGAGACACCACATTGCTTTTAAGACTAGCATTTGGATACTGTGCTAGCATTTGAAATCAATAATTATTTAAAAGTAGCATTTCCTTTTAGGATTTAAGATTATTTGTATTAGAGCTGGAGAGATGTCTCCCTGGTTAAGGTGCTTGCCTGCAAAACCTAAATGACCCTGGTTTGATTCCCCAGTACCACGTAAAGTCAGATGCACAAAGTGATATGTGCTTCTGGAGTTTGTTTGCAGCAGCTGGAGGCCTTCGTGCACCCATTTTCTCTCTCTCGGTCTCTCTTTTTTTCTCTGCTTGCAAATAAATAATAAATATAATAATATAGAAAGATTATTTGTATTATATGAATGCATACGTAAGCATTACTATTGAATGTTCACATCATTTTTTGGGTAGGTTTTAGATCTGCCAAATCTTTCTTTGCTATTATTCTCATAACTGTTTTAAAAAGGGGCTGGAGGGATGGCTCAGTGGTCAAAGTGCTTGCTTGCAAAAAAGGTGGGTACGGTGAGGTTTGAACACTTTGAATCCAGGATGACAAGAAACCTACCGTCTCAAGAAGTAACATACTCCAGCACAATCTGAACTTTATTACCTACTAGTAATGTATGAAGGCATCGTTAAAACAACCCCAAACCAGCAAGCAAATACTTCATTTATAATTCTAAAATTCCTTGTATATTTGTTATTGTGAACTGAACAAGTAGTACCATTGAAGGCATTTTGTTCTAAAGAGCCCTTCAATGGTATTGATGGCTATGAGAAATTATAAATTTATTGAGAGCTTGTAGTATCTTGATGTAGTGATTTGTCCTAGAAGAACTGTAATGTTGAAAGAAATCAAAGGGTATTTTGAATATAGGACTTTAATAATATTGCTACTGTATAAAATAATTTATATTACTTTAAAGCAGTTTCAATATTGATGAGGTTATCATTGTCCCAAAGCTATGAGAAATTTCTGATTAAAAGAAAAGTCTGTAATGTTATAATTGTGACCATATATTTATTAAGTTTTATTTTAGTTTTCTTTCATGTGTGTGCGTGCACACACCAGAGGTTGATTTCGGCTGTCTTACTTTCGTTACTGTCCTCCTTATTTTTGAGACAAGGTCCCACTAAATCTGGGGCTCACTCTTTTGTCTAGACTAGCTGTCCAGCAAGCCCCAGAGTTCCTCCTGTCTGCCTTTCTGGCATTGGGGTTATGGTGTGTGCTGGTGTGCCCAGTTGTGTATGTAGGTGCTGGGTATTCGAACTCAGGTTCTCATGTTTGTACAGCAAGCACTGTACCCGCTGAGCTATTGCCCTTCACCCATGTTCTGATTAGTTTTTGATGGTCTCCTGTATCCCAGGCTGGCCTTGAACTCATGTAACTGAGGATGAATCTTGGATCCTCCTGCCTCCACCGCCTGAGGGCTGCTGTTACATGCTACCGTGCCCAGTTTATGCCGTGCTAGGGACCGAACCCAAGCCTTCATGACAGGCCAGCACTCTGATCAACGGAGCCTCTTGTGACTCTTCATTACTTTGTGTTTTGCATGTGTGTGTATCTGTGCTCGTATGTGTGTGAACACATGTACTATCAGGCAGAGATGGGAGGGACCCTGGAGTTTGCTGGCCAGCTAGTCTAGTTGAATTGGTGAGCTTCAGGTTCATTAAGAGGCCCTGTCTCAAAACATAAGGTAGAGCAAATTGAGGTAGACATCCACCATTGACCTCTGGCCTCCAGAAGCATGCGCGCAAAATGTTCTAGAAAGTATATAGAAGAATTATAACTTTGTGGTGGTGTTTATCTGTAGTGAATCTTGGATCGATTCTTAAAACAACTGTATATCTATCTAAAAAGCAGTCTGGGTTTTCCTATGATGGGCCTAAATGCAGTAGACCCAGCTGATGCCCCACCCCATATGCCTGTGTGTGCATAAATACAAATTAGCAAAAGAAGGATGGATTAAATATCTGATCAACTTCTTCCTGAAATGTTTGTCTGAGTAAGAACGCCATGAACTCCAGGGAAATGCAGGCTGCTAGAGACTCATCTCTTCTGGCCTTGCTAGGCAGTCCAGCTCCTTGGAAAAGGCCCTCATTTGTATGCGCCTAATTATACTGTAAAAGAAAAGACCGAATCCATTAACTAGCCAGGCCCTTTGTGCTGCCCCTGAATCCCTTTAATTCCCGGCTGCATAGAAGCTTTATTCAGAGCATTCCTGTCCTGCAGTATCTTTCCTGTCTGCATGCCAGGCCCTATTCATGGTGTTCTCTCTGCAGGAAGTTCTCACAGTCATTTGGGGTGGCTAGAGGGAGTGGGCAAAGATGGGGGGGGGCGTGGAGATCTCTTTCCCCAGTTCCTGTTCTGTCCCTTAAAAAAAAAAAAACAACAAACCAAAACCCAAGCAAAAAAGAAAACCTCAGGAAGATAGCTTTAAAGGAGATTATCAAGTGACTGGGTGCATTGATAACTCTGCATATAACAAAGTGTGTCTACTTCTGACATCTGTTTAGGAAACACCTAGAAAAAAGCATTGGAGGTCAGATGAGGGGAGAAGGCATTGGAAGAAGAGATGGTTGTGTGTGTGCCCCAAAGGATTTATTTCTTTCAGCTACATATACGTCAAGGTTTTGTTGAGTAAAGAATAGCTCTTAAGGGAAGACAGGACCTGCAAGAGGGTCCATGAGAGAACCTTAAAATTCAAATAGAAAAGAGAGAGGCTAATGAATGCAGTCGTCTTCTCAGATCTTTTAGAAGTAAACAATATGTGAGGTCTGCTATAGGACCTGTGATCCGTGGGTTCAGTGTTGTAGCTATCCCCATGAAGAGAACTAGTCTTGTTTTATTTTGAGAAGCTGCTGGTAGTGTGGGGATTGACCCCTGAGTCCTGTACCCAGAATTAACTGTCAGGCTGTTGTCTTGGTTAGTGGCAGTTCTGTAACCCAAAGGAAGTTTGGTCTTGTTGAGATTTTTTTTTTCTCCTAAACATCCTGAAAGTGGAGAGAAGTTATTAGGGGGTGATCATGATTAGATTGTTACCAGTTCTCCATATTAGGAAAGGCAATTTTATCTAATTACACACTTAATAAAATGCTATAACAGTATTAGTCCTGACTCACCACCACACATGGCAGCATTTCCTTCAATGCGAACCACTGCATATTCAGAGTTGATCCTTGGCCCATCCTGCTGATTCCCTGGGCATCCAGTTAGGATGCACACATCAGGGATCTTTCTGCCATAATCCTTAAGGAGCTATTTTTTGGTGCTTTGTTGTCGTCCACTCTTCTGGAGGTGGCTCGGTTCTCTCCTCGACACCTGTTTATGATTAATGCATCCATGACTCTCCTTCACCCCAGCTGTTCTGTGCCACTGTTCTCCTGACCTCCGCCATCCTCCCTTCTGCAGTCTGCCACGGAGTGCCCCTGCTTGCTTCTTAGATCCTGTGTTCTTGCTCAGCTGTTCTGTGTGCAGTGGAATTCCTTTGGACTCAGTGGCCCAGGCCTTCCCTGCCACCTGTCTGCCACTTGGGCTGACTGACTACTTGGTGACACAGGCCTTCCCCGTCACCTGTCTGCCACGCAGGCAGACTGCTTGGTGGGACAGGCCTTCCCTGTCACCTGTCTTCCACTTTGGCAGGCTGCTTGGAGCTGGGACCGGGCAGTTGTGGTTGGTGTAGATGCTGGAGTAGCCACAATGCCTGTGTATGTGTGCACAAGACCGTAGGGACCCGGTCTGTAGGCTTAGCTGCTCTTAGAGATGTTGGAGGGCGTTGCCTTTATATTTGAATTTCTCAAATACCTTTTTTTTTTTAAGGTAGGGTCTTGCTCTAGTCCAGGCTGACCTGGAATTCACTACATAGTCTCAGGATGGCTTTGAACTCAAGGCGATCCTCCTACGTCTGTCTCCTGAGTGCTGAGATTAAAGGTGTGTGCCACCACGCCTGGCTCTCAACTACCTTTTAAAAACTGTTTAGGAAAGTTACTTGTGTGTATATGTGTGTATGTCTGGGCTCACACCACAGTGCATGTGTGTTCAGAAGACCTCCCCTGTCAGAGTGTCTGTCTTCTCCTCCTCCTTACTTTTGAGCTGAGCTTTCCTTTACTTTTTTTGCATCCATGGGGCTGCACCAGTCTGGCAGGTCCATGAGCATCTGATTCTCCTGGCTCTGCTGACTGGAACTCATGTAGTCATAGGGTGGCCTTGAACTCATAGCGACCCTCCTACCTCTGCCTCCCAAGTTCTGGGATTAAAGGCATGCCTGGCTCATATATATATATATATATATATATTAAAGCAGTCAGCATCATAAGGATGTGGTTGTCACTGACGGCTGTTTTGCTAAGAGAACAAGAAGGCTGCTTTCCCCACTGTGCTGAGAGGCGTGGTGCTGTGAGGAATCTGACAAGTAGATTGAGCAGTATGGCAGAAACTTAGCTTTTTGTCTTTCAACAGCAGGGCCTCCCTGGCAGAACATCAGAGGGCAGAGCTGCTCAGTGGCTGTGTCAGAGGGTCCAAGAAGTTACTGCTTCCCTTAGTAATTGCTGTTAGGGTAACAATGGTATGTGATACACTTAAGTCCACTTAGAAATCAGAAGAAATTTCAAATTAGAATTAGAAGAAAGAAAAGAATATGAGTAGAGGTTATAATGTTTGCAGCGTTTGAGAGAAAGCATTAGGTTGCTATAGACACCTGTTACTTATGTGTGTTAGTCTCCAGGACTATAGTAGGCTTCAAGAATTAATAATATGAGTTGGCCAGCTAGATAATGGTAATTAGAAATGCCTGATACAGTCAAACGAACTCATAGTTTCTATATGATATCAAGGTTTAAACATTTGATATTTGTCCGTGATCAACTAGATAGACAATCATGTAAAAGATACATGTATTACAGATACACACATATGCATGGAAAATATGTACATATTTTACATAGGTATGTATGTACATACATACCTATGTAAAAGTTGAGAAATACTTTTGTAACCAGAACATCCACGACCTGTTTATGCCATGCGCTGTCAGCCTGCTGGCTCCTTCTTTCTTTCTTTAGGTTCTCACCAGCACCAGTCATCTCCACTAAATAATTCTTTCCCTCTTACAACTTTGGTGGAGAAGGAAGAGAGCAAAGTTTTTATCTCCTCACTCCCAAATTATATGTGGAGTTCATTCCAGGTGATACTGTTGGTGTGCACAGCCCTTGGGCTGCCTTTGGCCCAGGGGAGCTGTGGAGGTGGTCCGACACAAAAGTTGTAACTTACTTCAAACGTTATGTGTTCTGTGCTTATTTTGTAACCTGATCACATGGTTCTTGAGTATGAGCTTTGTAGATGATAATGCCGTGGTGTGTGTGCGGTGGATGCACATGCGTGTGTCCATGCTGTGCCCTGTGCACTTACCTGCGACAGGGTGTGTTCACCTGTGGTGCCTAGAGTTGAACGTTTGCTGTCCCCTCCATTGTACTTCCTCCCATTCTCATTTGAGTGTGTGTGTGGGGGGGTCTCTTACTGATCTTGCTGTTTTTCCATGAGGTCCAGTGGTTTGAAGGTCCTGTTGCCCTGTGGGACTGGGGTTACAGGTGTATGTGGCCATGCCCAGCTGTTTATGTGAGGTCTGGGGAATTGAATTCTAGTGGACTCTCAGCCCCGCACAGGGAACACTATTCACTGCGGAGCCATCTTTCCAGCTATTAAATCTTTGTCAAACTCTTGAACATATGGATCTTAATTTCAAGATCTTTTTTGGAATGTAATCCCACTCATAATACTTTCCTTTGGCTATGGTTTGTTGGCTAAAATGAAGGACTAATTAACAACGACCAGGTTTGTACTACTCAGATGTTCAGGATTGATGACGCAGAGTGCTATAAATGGTGGCTTGACTATTCAAAGTGAGGTTTGTCTGGGCATAAAAATCATTACTGTTTTGTCCCTCCCTTCTTTCCTCCTGCCTTTCAGAAATTGAGAGAATGAACCTAGAGCTAATAACTAATTTCAGTTTAGGCTAAGCAGGTAGTGATTCATCTAATTTTATAGTCTCCCAGCCATTCTTTGACCTGCCCCTGCCTGTCCATTGGGTTTCATAACTGACTGTTTCTTGTCGAATTGGTAGTAATGCTTCCAGAACATGGAGGCTGGGCACTTGCAGTTCTAAGAACTAGGTGCTAGAGGGACATAGATGGAATCCTGGACACTAAGGTCACTAAGGACACTAAGGAGAGGTTTTGAGGTTAGAATATGAAAGAAAGCCTTTTGGCAGAAACCTGACCACATGGACATGAAACAGAGCATGTGCAGAAAAGTGTGTATCCAGCATGGCCACCTTTGAGCTTCTAATCCTTCCCAGCTTTCTGGCCACTTTTGTGATCAGGAGCACTTGTTCTTAACAAAGGACCTATTTCTGTCACCAGTCATGTTCCTGGCTTAGTTTCATGTTCCAGAACAAGAACCTGGAGGTCCCAGCGGGTGCCTTCCACACCATGACCCACACCTCAGTTTTGAAAGTGTTTAGTGTCTCGCCATACCGAGGTCCTTGCCAGTGAGAAGATGGTGGCCCAGCAGCCTATGTGCTTGCTTGGGTCTTGTTTCTGTGCTGTTGCCGCTTCCCAAGGGGTCTTGCTGCAGGTGCGCCCTGCTTCTACCGCACTGTTGCTGACATCGTGTCTACTGGAGCCTCTGAGCTGCTGAAGGAAAAGGATGCTTTGTGGCCACGGAGACTTGCTTTGGAATTCCAGTTTCCCGTGTGAGGTTTTTCTGTCAGTGCAAAGCCTGTGGGTCCTCCTGAGCAGCGCGTTCCCACCCATGTGCTGTGACTCCCTCCCTGCTGCCTTCCACTTCTGCTCTCCCCTAGCTGTGGGCTTTATTTACCTTAATTCTTTGTGGGTACATGTGTTTATATGTGTACATGTTTGTATATGTGTGGTGTGTATGTGTGTGCATGTTTGTATATGTGTGGTGTGTGTTCATGTTTGTATATGTGTGGTGTATGTGTGGTGTGTGTGCATGTTTGGTGTATATGTGGTGTATTGTGGTGTGTATGTATGTGCATGTTTGTATATGAGTGGCGTATTGTGGTGTGTATGTGTGTGCATGTTTGTATACGAGTGGCGTGTATATGCATGTTTGTATATGTGTTGATGCATGTGTACATGTGGGCTTATTTGCCATGTGCCCATGAATGTGGAAGCCAGAGTTCGACATTGTATATCTTCCTTAATTGCTTTCTACCTTATTATTATTGTTAATATTTTATTTATTTATTTGCAAGCAGAGACATACAGACAAAGAAGAGAGATAAACAGACTCTGCATGCCAGGGCCTCCAGCCACTGCCAATAAACTTTAGCCACGTGCACTGCTTTATGTGGGCACTGGGGGATTGAACCCAGGTTGTCAGGCTTTGCAGGCAAGCACTGTAACTACTGAGCCATCTCTTTAGCTCCCCCCCTTTTTTTTTAAGACCATCTTTTCATTGAACATGAAGCTCACGGATTCAGTCAGACTAACTAGCCAGCAAGCCTCAGGGATTCTCCTGTCTCAGCCTCCCCGTGGGGATCTGGACTCGTCACACTTGCCCTGTAAGCACATTATTGACTGAGCCCTCTCTTCAGTACTATTATTTAGATGTCATACATTGCAAACTAGAATTCCAGGTTGGGGAAAGAAAGGGAGAATGTTAAACTTCACACATGGCTGGCTCTTTATCTGTCTAGCAAAGTTCTGATAGAATTCCAGCGATCGCTCAGCTGGTGTCCTTGGTCCTGTTGCTGAGGACAGGTCTGCCCTTGTGCAGGTTCTCTGGTGGTGACAGCATCTCAAGCTAAAACTTCAAGGTACTACAGCATTTCTTTCGGTATTCTGGATGGAGTGGTGTCTGCTATCAGGGAAGTACTTTTCTTGATTTTCAGCAAGACGGGGGTGATAGTAATGTTTCTTGGGGCTAATTCCATGTGTCCACACTTGCAAAGCTCTTAGAACAGTGCTTCTGGCGCATGGTAAGTAGACACTGGCATTTGTTCTCGGTGATCTCACACATCCACTTGTGCCTTTGTCCCTCGTCTCCTCTAAGCATTGACACAAAGGGACATCTCATCCCTTGATGACTCAATGTTCCTTCCTGTGTTAGTGTCCTTCATTAGATATTTCTCAAGCGTATCTCATCTTAAGTGTCACAGCCACATGCTGCTGGGATGAATCTTCAAACCAGGCACAATTTGTGGGGGAAAGTATTTATTGAAACTCTAGATTGAGGAGAAGTTCCCTAACAGCAAAAGAGACTGGCAGGTCCCAGCAGAGAGAAAAACCCATCACCTACACCATACACGGAACAGCAAACAGGCAGGAGTGCCAAGGAGAGAATTTCTTCCCCCTTATATAGCCTTAGGGTGGGGTCTTACAACCCTTCCCCAGACTTAATGGCTTCCTGAGTCTCTGGAATTTCCTTCTTGAACTGCCCACACAGGAAAGGATGCTTACTTCTAGCTTCTTTGAGCTTCCTTACATCTTGCCCCCTACTGAGAGGCTGCCTTCCTGTGAACATCCTCAGAGACCCACCCAGGATTACTTGAAAGGTCAAGTTGACATCAAAACTTAACCATCACAGTGTCCTTCCCTCAAACTGCCGCCCTATGCATTTCCCCTTTGACTGCTTTTGCATTTCTCAGGTGGCAGGATCTGCACTTCAAGCTGTCTATATTGTGGGATCATTTTATCAGGCTCTGAATGTGGGAATCTTTTTCTGTGTCCAAATTACATACTTGATCAAATGAACAACAAAATAAAATGCAAGCAAATACTTCATAAAAACAAAATTAAGAAACCCTGCTTGACTCTTGTCTTGCCCACTACCTTCTTTTGTACTTCCTTTTATGGGTAGTATCTTTTAAAAAATAACCCATAATTGCTATTGTTCTGTTGAAACGGTTTTCCTACGTGAAAGTTGTTCCCCCAGGCCACAAAGACCCAGTAGCGGAATCTAGGAGACTTTACCTATGTTTCGTCATCGACATCTATTCCTAGCATTTTCTCTGCTTTCTTTGTATGTGTTTATGTGTATGGCATGTATATCTGTATTCACATCCCAGTAATCCACTTGTGTGTGTACACGTGCACACACATGTGCGAGGAGGTCAGAGGTTGAGGTCAGGTGTCTTCCTGGCTCACTCTTTATTTACTGAGACTGGTTCACTTATTTGAACCCAGCTTATAGATTGAGCTGGTCTGGCTAGCCAGCTTGCCCAGCAACTTTGTACAAACAACTCCAAAAGCTACATTCAGCTTAGATGTCATCTTTGGAGGGATGGACTCACATTTATTGGCTTTCTTGGCATGACCATAGGATGTTCCGACAGAGCCATAGTTTAATGTGACTAAACTCACTCTACTTTGTCTCCTGTTTTTTTTTATTTTATTACTATTTTTGTCTGCTAATGGCATTATGATTTGTGTAGCCACCCATAATCAAGTGGCCCATTTCAAGAAGAAACTTCTAGTGGCATCTTGACTGCCACAGCAAAGAGCTGTTGCCACCACTCTGCATTGTTTACAGGTGCTCTGTAATCAGCTTGTCCTTTCTCTACTTTGGGTGCCAGGGAACCAGTGATTTGCTTTGAGTCATGCATTACTTTGAATTTTCTATAATTTTTATGTACATTTTATGAAAATTATTTACATGAGTCCAGATTTCCTATAATTTTAAAAATATTTTATTTATTTATTTATGAGAGAAAGAGAGAGAGAGAGAGAGAGAGAGAGAGAGAGAGAGAGAGAGAGAGAGAGAGAAAGAAAGAGAGAGAGGATGGGTGCTCCAGGGACTCCAGCCACTGCTAACAAACTCCAGACACATGTGCCACCCTATGTATCTGGCTTTATGTGGTTACTGGGGAATCGAACTTGGGTCCTTTTGCTTTGTATGCAAGCGCCTTAACTGGTAAGCCATCTCTCCAGCTCCTCCTGTAATTTTTTTTATATCAATATAATTTGCTGAGTGAGCTAAGATTTGCCAGAGAAAGAAAATGAATACGATGTTCTATCTATGCCTCTGTCCTATGTGCATTTGACCTATGTATATATCTTTTCAAATCCCTGCAGGTATATAAAGAGGCTTAGGAGTTGGCTCACTTGTGGTGACTTGAGCTCTTAGGACAAACTGACGTTCTGAAAAGTTCTGCATGGATGTTTACCCTACAGTTTTGTGAGACGTTTGTGGGCTAACCTGGAAGGATGGAAGTCAGTCAGGAGTTTATGTTGTCTAAAATCTGTAAGGCTCTATGAAAATTCAGGTAGGATTTGTAGCTTAGAATCTGAGGCAGAAAACCTTTTTCTCTGAGAAACTCACTTTTTGTTCTTATGGCCTTTAGCTGTCCATAACCATTTATCCAGGAAAGTCTAGTTAAAACTTTCTGATTGGAGATGGTAATCCCAGGCATAAAATACCTTCGCAGCAACATCCACGTTTAGTGCTTGACTAAGTAGTTCACCTTACTGCATAGCCAAGTTGACATTCAGAATCTGATGGTTAATCACATGAGCCAGGCACTCTTTGGATTGCATTTATTCAGTACCACAGTTTTGAGATTATCCATATTGTATCCAGTAGCTCATTCCTCTGGTACTGATGTTTGTGTAGTTCTTTTGATGGACACTGGGGCGACTTCGAGTTTTTGTGCTGACATGAATAATGTTCTGTGAACATTGGTGATAAAAGTCTCTGTGAATCAACTTTTATTTCTTGTGGGGAATTTTTCAGCAACACCGAGGTATATGTGTGTAAGACTGTTACTCAGTCCTCCAAGGACACTCCCAGCAGTGTCCCAGGGTCCAGAGGCTCTGCTCTCTAGGGTTGGGGTTAATCTTGGAATTTTAGCTGTTCTGGTGAGTATCTGGAGAAACTTTATTGTTTTATTTTGCATTTTTCTTGGTGAGTGATTTTGAGTTCTTTTTTTCCTTTTGAGACAATTGTTATGTAGCCGAGGCTGGCCTCGCACTCACTATGTAACTGAGACTGGCCTCCATCTTTCTCTCCTCCTGCTTGGGGGTATGAATGGACCACCCCACCTTGCTCAGATTTTTTGTTGTTGTTTTTTCGAGGTAGGGTCTCACTCTAGTCCAGGCTGACCTGGAATTCACTATGTAGTTTCAGGATGGCCTTGAACTCATGGCAATCCTCCTACCTCTGCCTCCTGAGTGCTGGGATTAAAGGCATGCGCCACCACGCCCAGCCTTGCTCAGATTTTGAGTGTCTTCCCTTGTCACTCATATGTCTTCATTTGTGATGTAGTATATAAAAGTGTATAAATCCAGATGTGGTGGTACACTCCTTTAATCCCAGCGTTTAGGAGGCAGAGGTAGGAGGATCGCCTCAAGTTCAAGGCTACCTTGAATTCCAGGTCTGCCTGGGCTAGAGTGAGACTATACCTCAAAAACAAGAAGCAAAAAAAAAATAAAAATGGAAAAAAGTGTATAGATCTTTTGCCCCCTTTCTTACTGGGTTGTTAGAGTTTGTAAGGGTTTAGGTGTGCGTGTGTGATCAGAAATACTTTATTCTGTTCTTTGGCTTCTTGTATAAATACTTGGTGGTGTGTTTTGAAGGACAGAGTTAATAATCTTATGAAGATTAATTTGTTCAGATTTTTTTTGTCTATTCCAAAGTCATGAAGATTTTTACAGGGTTTTCTTCTAGACACTCTAGTTTTAGCTTTTAATGTTTCACCCAAGATCCATTTTGCATGTTTGATCTTTCTACATCCCCATGATGGGCGAGCATGTTAAAAGATTTTGTATTCCTGGAGGATTCTTTTTTGCTTTTCTGTTAGACTCTTATTTTTCGGCCTTCTTATTGCTCTCCTGGGTGTCCCTTCTTCTCTCATCCAGGTCTAGAATGACACAAGGTATTCTAACCCAGACGTTCAGGTTACTACTTCCCCTGCTGAAAAAATCCTTAGTGAATGACCATTTCCCAAGAAATGTTCTTAATCTGTCTGATGGATAGCATCTCCATGTTACAGAATATGACAAGGATGGGGAAATGAATCAGTTTGTTTTCTTTGTAAATAAATAATACCAAATTTGTATGATTAAGGCAAGACTTCTATTATTGTATTTATGGGAATAATCCTATCTATTACTCTTATTATTACTTAATAGCATGAGCTCTTCCAGATACCTCACAGACCATCATGACATAGGAGGTAGTGCCTTTAGAGTGGGTGCTTTTAGGATCAAGACAAACATCCGTGTTGGATATCATTAACTTTAGAAGTGGACAAAGCAGGAAGTTTTGGATATGGTATTTATTTTATCATGTAATTTTATAGTTAGAGGCCCTTGCTTTTAAAGAGAGTAACCTAGAAGAGGAAACATAGCCTTTGCCTTAATTTTAAGAAGTAACTTTTGTTGAACAGGAAGTGGCAGATGTCTTGAATGGTAAGGCTGTCATTAATTCATTAATTTGAATTTTCTGCCACATGTCTACTGTGGTGATTCTGTTAGGGACTTACTGTTGTTTTGCTTTGAGGTAGAGATTTCTGAGCACGATTACATATTGTTAGAAATGTACACGTTTGTTCAGATTGTTCTTTGTAGGGTTCTGGAAGGTACCTCACAAAACTTTTATTCTAGATAATACTGAGCCACATGTCCAGGAGCGAGAGCAGGTCAGCATGTGAGTAACGGGGAGTTTATTGATGCACTGTTTACAGCTGTCAGAACCACTCTATTGTGCTTTAGAAAGATTTTAAATTAAATGTACACCCTCCTGGTCCCCTGAGGTTAGCCCTGGCTTGCACATCTTTACTTCAAGGAAGCACAGTTGTGGTGGCAAAAAACTCAAAGGCTGGAGAGCATTTGTAGTGATTTTGTTGAATTCGTATGTAATTAGATCCTGATGTGCTTATATTAAAACCTTCCAGGGGTTCTGATGGGTCTGAACATGAACTACAGGGTTCACTGCTCTGCCTGCGTGCAGACTCTCCTCGCCTCTTCCCCTTGCCTCTGCCTCTATGCTTGAGTCAGCTGTCTACCTCTCCCCCATCCATTATCCTTTCCAAGTCTGATCATGGGGGCTTCCTCATGGAAGGTCTTCATCGGCTTTCCCCCTCCTGCTTAGAGCATGTCATTGGTCAGTACCGTCTGGAGAGCCTTTGCCTCCTGTGAGCTGCTTCATTCACAGCCATGTCTCTGTGATGGAAACATATGGTGGGTGCTTCCTGTGTGTGGAAGAAATGACACTCGTGTTCATTAATTGTTCTCACTGAGATAAAGTGACCAGTCAAAAACAACTTGTGACTAAAGCAGGTACTGATTCATACAACTGCCTTTTAAATTGCTCAATAATTAATTTATCTTTTCATTATGTAGCACAGAATTTGATTATGAGAGAAACAGATGCTATCTCTTGTGGTTGGAGCTAGTATCAGATGCAAGGGTCTGTCTTGTGTTCAGTTTGTTAGGGCATGCATTCTCTTCCTCCAGTTAGTTAAGACAGCCAAAGAATAATTGCCATTTTAAAAATTCATATTTAAAAACTTCACATTAATTCTAAGGCAGTTAAGACTGGCCAAAATGTTGTTAGTTTGTGTGTTAATTTTTGTAGGGTAAAAATGGAAGGACAGGAAGCCCCCTCCAACTGGAGGTCAGGAAGCACCCTTGTACCAGAAGTCAGAAAGCCACTGGCACTGGAGGTCAGGAAGCCCCATCGCACTGGAGGTCAGGAAGTCCAGGTTCCCCTGTAGTTCTACCAACAACCCACTCTTCAGTTCTCACTCCCTTGTTTATAAATAAGTAGAGTCGAATGAAATGATCTCAGATGCCTGTCTTCTTTTACAGTGTGTAATTGTGTAGTTCGGTGTATATACCAGCCATTTTTGCATTTTTGGGAATTTGATGCATTGCAGTAGGGTATGTGGTATTCAGGATAGTTGTCCAGATATGATTAAGTCTTTGCAAGAGTGAAAACTCAAAGATGTTTTGCTCAGATGAAGTTTGGAACAGCTGAAGAATTCAGAAGCAGTCTGGAATTTTGTGTTGGCCCTCCACAGCTCAGAGACCATTGAGGACGGAGTGTGTGGGGAGGGAGGGGATCATGATCAGGTACCTACCTTGTGAATATGTATCGAGGGTGTCAGTCAAAGAAAAGGATTTTGTGAGGGGCTTAGAGTCATGTCCACTTTGGCAGGTCAGTTTTGTATTACATGTTTATAACCCTGCGTGGACAGAAACACACCAGTTTTAAAATAGGACACTGGGTTCCATTAGTTCAGTAGTGCTTCAGTGTGGTCCACAGAATTGCTTCTAGAATTTGCTGAAACACTTTGATTCAGAACAAGTTCCTGGGTTAGATTGAACGCACACATGCTCTGAGGGCATCCCTCAAGTGCCACTGCTGGGGTTGGGCGTTTTTCTTGGCACGAGCTGGCAGAGGATTCTGGGTTCCTCTATATTGTACACTGAGGCGCCCTCACAGTCCTTGGTGTGCCCGTGTGCCTTCCTGTTTCCCTTGTGATGGTCAATTCCCTCATGTTGTATACCTCTTGTTCAGCTTCCTTGATAGAGGGAGGCATGCCAAGTTTTTAAATGCACACGGTGCTGCCAGGGGCTTCAGAAACTATGCCTGCAGTTAAAGGTAGTAGTTTATTGTCAGTTGAGAATCCCGGCTTTGGAATCAAAAAGGCCTTACTTTGAAATTGGCTCTATCACCTTTGGCTAACTGAGTTTGGGAAAACTAAGTAACTTTTCTAAAGTTTAGTTTCTTTCATATTTAAAGAGAAATTGGTAATACTTTTCTTACAGGATTTTTGTGAGGACTTGATGAAATTTAGTAAGCTGTATAAAGTACTTCATGGCTATCCAATAGTTGTCAGTTTTAGAAAAACTGAAATGTTATCTCAGTGTTTATAGACGAGGTAGTTCTGGACAGGGCTAGTCTTGCTCCCCTCCTCTGCCTCCGCTCACTCGTGGGCAGTAAGTGGCCAGCCAGGGTTTGCTCTTCACACAGATCCTGCTTCTCTTGCTTATTTTCCGTCAGCAAGCCCGTGATTCTCTGACCTGCCTCCCACAGAACTGGGATTACAGATACGTACTGCCATGTCCAGCTGTTAGCTGCATTCGAGTGGTGTTAGGACTTCTCACACCCTCATTCTGCAGAGGGCTCCTCTCTGCTGAGACTTCTCCCATGTGTTTGATTTGGTTTTGATACTTAAAAAATCTGGTAGAATAATTCAAGGTTGGTATATAGTGTCATCACAGAAAAACACGAAGGAGATGTGACTTTCAATGAGGGACTGAATACCGTTGGCAACTACAGGTTACATATTAGAACAAGAATTTGTTCCCTTCTCCTGTCACCCCAGCAAAATCAGGGGACACCCAAGTCCTTAGGTAAGTAGTATTTGTTAAAAACTATGCACACTCTCCCACTCATTTTAAATCACCCTAGACATTTATACCACAAAGTAGATGGTGGGTGAATAATTGTTATACTGTATTGTCTAGGGAAGAAGAAAACGAAGTATGAACACCCTAAATAATTTTGAGCCATGGTTGGCTGGATGTGTGGGTGCAGAGCCGTAACTGTAGTCACTATGGAGGTCTACTGCAGTAATGCATGCAGTCCTTGATGTGTATGCTGTTGTTTAAAAGTGTCCTAATGAGGGGCTGAGGAGAAGGCTCAGTGGTTAAAGGCACTTGCTTGCGAAGCCTGTCTTCCCTGGTTCGAATCCCCAGTGCCCACATAAAGCCAGGTGCACAAAATGGTGCATGCGCCTGGAGTTCATGTGCAGCAGCTGGAGGCCCTGGTGCACCCATCCTGCACTCTCTATTTTTTTTCTCTCTCTGCTTGCAAATAATTAAAAATAATTTAAAAGTATCTTAATGCAGTGAGGACACATCATAAAAGCATCTTACTCATGTAAACTTGGACATGTGCACTCCATCTTTTGTATTAAGTATAACTATTGTAAGTAGAAAAGAATTTATAAATGAAGGAATCCACCAAGATGATTTTAATATATGAGTGTCCTATTCTTCAAATAGCTACTTCTGAGAAAAGGACAACTTCTCTATGAAATTTTTTTAGGGTAGGGGAAGTAACAAGGTATAATGTTTTTGTTTGGTTCTTGGCATATATGTGTATAGTGTGTGCTTGTGTTTATGGGTGTTTGTGCTGGTGTGTGTGTGGGTGCACATGTGTGCACGTGGAGGTCAGAAGTAGATATTGGGGTCTGTCTCAGTTGCTCTTTAGCTGCTTCTGTGAAACTGGAACTCACTGCTTCTGCTAGACTCGCCACTGAGCCTCAGGGATTCAGTCTCTGCTTCCCCAGCATGGTGTGGTGGCTGTGGTGGGGAGGTTGGAATAACAGACATGTGCCAGTACGCCTGGCACCATATACGTGGGTGCTGGGGATCCAGACTCAGGTACCCATGTTTGCACAGCAAGCACTTGACCGTCTGAGCCATCTCCCCAGGCAGAATAAAGACTTAATGTTGAAGATGACACAGCAGAAAGCAAGGTGGTGCTAATTAAGTGATTAAGAGCAGGTGGTTCAGGAGCAGAAGAAGGATTTGTGTTTTTGACTTTCAGTGGTCTGCTCTCAGTTGGGGTTGGGCGTGAGTTGAATTTTACTTACTTTGATGATGTTTTGAACTCTCAGCCATTGCTTGAATAAATAGCTTTTTAAAATTTTTTTTTTTTGCTGGTGAGGAAGGGTCTCATGCTAGGCTGAACTCCATCTGTGAGTGAGGATGACCTTGAGTGCATTATCGTCCAGCCTCTCCATCCTGAATGCTGAGATTACAGGTATGTATAAATAGCTTTGATGAGGTTAATGAGAACCTCTTGATAGTTTAGGGATAATAAAACCTTGTTTTGGGGCTGTGGAGTGGTTAAAGGTGCTTTCTTGAAAAATCCTTGAAGGAATTGGAAACACTTGTCCCCTTCTCCTTTCACCCCAGCAAAATCAGGGGGCACCCAAGTCCTTTGATAAGTAGTATTTGTTTCTAGTACCCATGTAAAGCCAGATGCAAAATATGGCACACTGTCTACATCTGTCTGTCAGATTAAAAATAAAATCATTATTTTGCACAAGATGTAAATGGCATTCATCAGAGATACTCCTGCTAAGATTTAAAGTTACAGTGTTTGTTTCAGAGTTAGAAGGAAAGGCGACAGTTAATAGATTTTGATTTTGCTCTCTGTCTTTAGATAAATGTCACAGTGCTGCTGCTGCTTCCGCTTCCTCCTCCTCTTCCTCCTCCCCTCTCCTCGTGCTCTTCCCTTCTCCTCCTCTTCCCTTCTCCTTTTTCTTCTTCCTCCCTCCTCCTCTTCTTCCTCCTTCCTCCTGTTTTTTTCTTTTTTAAATTCGAGGTAGGCTCTCAGTCTAGTCCCAGGCTGGCTCAAACTGGCGGTCAGCAATCCTGCCTTGGCCTCCAGTGCTGGGATAGCGCCGAGCTCCCAAGGTTCCTAGAAGAAGGCACTGTGCTGCACTTAGGCTCCAGGAAAGAAAGCATGGTGGGACCTTATTTTACTTACTGCCTTAGATTGAAACTGGTACGCTAGGATACCTCTCGGCAGCTTAGGTGGCCTCACAGCCCTTGTCTTTAGGAGGAGCAGTGCAGGTCTAAGGCAATCTCAGTGTGGCCCATCCTGTTCTATGGGATTGTGCACATGCAGAAAGGAGGAAGTCGTGCACTTGTCTGTGTGATGAGGAAGCAAGAGAAGCACCTGCAGGCACACCGGCAGGTCTGTAGGATAGTGGGTGCATCATCAGACCTGAGCTTTATTACCACACCTTGACTTTCAGAGTGGACTAGCGCTCCATAGTGCTCACGTGCACAGACCACTTTAGGGACTCCAGCTTCTTGATGATCGTGGTTTCTTTTCCGACGTCATTGCTATAATTAAGAGATTGAAGTATGATCTGTTCAGGGCAGAATGAGTCATGAATCAGGATGTATAGATATTTGTGGGAAAATATTAACATAACGAGTATAGAAGGGAGAGTAATTTGAAAAGCTCATTATTTGTAACTTAAGGCAAATAAATTATAGTTCTAAAATTCTGCTGTTGCAAAACATAGAAAAGCAGATAATTAGTATGTTTTTCAGTTTGACTCTGGGTTTTAAAGGACTCTAATTGATGCATTGTTTATATTGTTCACTAAATACAGTGTTGGGCTGATGGGGAGGGAGCAGGGACGCAGGAAGAGATGCGCTGTCTTCTCCCTGAACTGTTGCAGTGCTGGCTGCCAGTGCACAGACAGAGCCTTGAGACTTCCCGAGCCAGCACAGGACGGGAGAACTTGTCAGCTGAAAGCCTCGTGTTTCTCTGTTCTGTTGCTGTAAATGGTGTGTGCATACCCCCTCCTTCTTTTTGATTTTTCGAGGTAGGGTTTCACTCTAGCCCAGGCTGACCTGGAATTCGCTATGTAGTCTCAGGGTGGCTCGAATTCATGGTGATCCTCCTACCTCTGCTGGGATTAAAGGAGTGCACCACCACACCTGGCTCTTTGCAGTTTTTAACTATGGATAATTTGCAAAATGTACTTCTCTTCAGGGAAAGAATACTGTGCACTGGGCTGGCCCTGGGGATTGGAGTGGAGAACAGTGAATGCTCTTGGCTTCCCGCACTGTCTGGGTTCGTGGCCTCATGGGATGATGGCGCTGGGCAAGGCTGACCAACTCAACTGTGGACTTTAACAGGTTGCCTTGCTCACAGCCCTCTGGGAGAGAAATGCAGTACTGTAGATGCACGTGTGGAAGAATCGGTAGGAAAAGTGCAGCTTTCTCATCGGCAAGATGAACCGGACTCAAGTCTGGTTACCGTTATTGGCTGGGTGTACTCAGGAGGCTGAGCTTGGCATTCCAGGCCTACATGGCAAAACTCTGCCATAAAACCAATCCAAACTTCTAATTTTCTGAATACCAGAGGGCTTCTTCATCAGCTGTCCACTGTTTATTTGACTGTTTTGCCAAGATTTTTGTATTTTTCCTGGCTCATTAAACCTCATTCTGGCTTTGGGGCCCAGGCAAGAAAAGGAGTATTGTGTTGGAGATAGGAGACCATGCCGTCCTTCCGTGGAGTGGGTCAGGAGTGGCTCCCACAGGGGAAGAGGTGAGTTAGGTCCTGAACTGAAAAAGGTTTCAGTATTGTCTTAGCCACACACTGCTGGGGTGAACCTTCTAACCAGGCACAGTTTATGGGAGGAGGAAGGGATTTACTTGAAGCCTATAGACACACACACACACACACACACACACACACACACAGAGGGGGGGGGGGAAGGAGAGACCACCACCAGCTTCTCCAGCAGGAACTCCGGGCTTGATCTCTTTGCCTAGCTATAGCTGGAATTAGAAACATCTTAGGGCTGGAGCCTAGGATATAGCCAGGCCAAGGTGACAGGTCCTCCTTCCAGGAGGCTAGAGACAAATTATAAGCTTTAATAAAACGGCTAAATTTATTGGGGGACATCCATTCAAGTTCCCACAGGTATTTACTGTCAAAGCCAAGTGCATCAATAAGTGTAATAACTCGTAGGCAGCGATAATAACAAGCAAATACGGTGAGGTGGCTGCTTTCCCTTCCTTTTACTTTCTACTTTGTCCTGCTCAGCTCAGGCCACATTGTGAGTTTCTTTAGTTTCTTTTTAGAAATATTTTTATTTATTTGCAAACAGAGAGACATAGATACCAGAGACAGAGAGAGACAGAGAAAGAGAGGAGAGGAGAGAGAGAGAAAGGGGGTGAGAGAGAGAAGAGAAGAGAGATAGAATGGGTACACCAAAGCCTCTAGACACTACAAACTCCACATGCATGCACTACTTTATGGCTTTATGTGGGCACTGAAGAAATCAAACTTGGGTCCTTAGGTTTTGCAGGCAAGCACCTTGTGAGCTTCTTAAATCATAGCTCACTTAAGTCAGATGACAACAGGCTCCCATGTGCTTTCCCAGTTTCTTGTCCATTCTGTGCATGGACGTGTCTGTGTAGGTATTTGGATAATACCCACCAGGAAGAGGGAACCTGTGAAGGTTCATCACCATGTAGAGAGTGACGTATTTTAAGATGTAAGCGTTACTTTTCATAGTTCTCCAAGCCTTTTCCAAGTAGACTAATGAGTGACACCTCTCATTTTGTGTAGTTTAGGAATTGAACCATGAAATTTGTGGTATTTGTTACAACCATCTCTGTCTTTGTCTTAAAATCGTGAGCCCTACCATCCCTTTATCTTTGCTGAGTCCATGGCCTTACATTGCCTTGGCTATATTATTTGCTAGCTCTGTGGCTTTGGGAACGTTATTGTCTACTTCTCTGGGCCTCATTTTCAGAATCACTACTCCCATGAGGGTTACTGAGCATTTTTTTGTACCAAACTCTTCATTTAAACATGTTTTTGAAAAAATATTTGTGTGTGTGTGTGTGTGCATGCATGTGTGCATGTATGTACCAGGGTCTCTTGCTGCTACAAGTGAACACCAGATGCATGCACTTGCATCTGGCTTCACAGTGGACTACACTACTGAAGAATTTGACTCTACCTACACCACCAACCAATAACTGCCATTGCTCCTGGATGGGGGAGCTCATGAGCCCTCCCTTGCCCTTGATGGGGTGTTGATAGGCTTAGCCTTGTTCAGGAATCTACCGCTGTTGTGAGTTCAAGTGTCATGAAGACAGCGCTGCATAGGAGCCCTCCCATTCATCCGCTCTGTGCCTTCTGTCTGGTTGGTTGGCTTCTTGGTAATGACATGAGTCTTTAGAAAGCATGGCTCCATTAGCCCAAACTTTACGCAGGCTTTCCCTGGCTACTGGCTTTACTCTGCACTCCCAGTCCTCACTGAATGCAGCCACCACTGACCATGCCTCAGAGTGAATGCTGACCTGCCCTGAAATGCCCTCAGCCAGTCTCGTTCTCCAGCCGATTCTTGGACATGGACATAATGTACATAAATTCTTTACCAGAATACCATGTATGGCCTCTTGTCCCATTTCCAGAAACATCCTGTCCCCACAGGAAGCCTCCTTGGCCTGGCCTTCCTGCCCTTATTCCTATCACCATTCCAGACTTCTGTATAGCATCCTAGGTGTTCTATAGCTGCCTCTCCAGAATTCCAAATTCCTGAAGCAAACCAGGTCCAAGGCAGCCACAGCAAGGACCCCAATCTTGTGGTACTGGCTTTCTGTAATAGTTACTTTTGTCATCACTGAGGCTAAATTCCTAACAGAAACATCTTTAAAAAGAGGAAAGAATTATTTTGGCTTGGGCTTCAGAAACCTCAGTGTAGTGTGGTAGAGAAGGCCAAGTGGAGCAGCTCCCGTCATGGTAGCCGGAGAGCAGAGATAAGAACATGAAGTGGTCAGGCATAAGATGGCTCCAAGGACCTGGTCCAGTGCGTCTTTCTTTGACTAGATCTGGAGCAACTGCTCAGTGTATCCTGGAGTAGAGCTGCCCCTGGGCGGAGCAGCCAGCACAGCGACAAAGCTCAGCCCCTGAGAGTTCTCATACCTGCTCAGGTATTGTGTGGTTGTCTCACCTGCTCAGGTGTTGTGTGGTTGTGTGGTTGTCTCACCTGGTCAGGTATTGTATAGTTGTTGTGTAGTTTGGCACACTTGTGTTTTTCTATCTAAGCCAGGTACAGGGAGTACAGGAACTCAAGATAGTAATTCAGGAACAGGAAAGAGGAAGGGATGACTCTTGTTTGGGACAGCTGGATAACCTGCAGCACAAACATAATCCCAACAGTAATTGCGGAGACAAGTCCCCTCAGTTTACCTTGGAGTTACGCCTCTGGCAGTAGGTGAAAGCCTTTTCCATTTGTGGCTATTTTTAACACAGCTGCATTTTATGAGTCAAGTGCACCTTCAAGGCTACCTGGTGAGAGCTTTTAATAAAAAAATGTAAATTTATTCAAACCTGTGGGCTGTGCTCCTTTAGTCTACTTTTTGGATTTTTAGTTCAAATATTGTCACCATAAATTGTAATTAAAATTTATGACCATTTGTGTGCTTAGGGCTCAATCTTGAGTTTAAAACAACCCTCTGAAGCACATGCTAAGCCATAGCATTTGTCTGTGGTAGATGAGAATGGATACACTGAAAACAGTATTCTGGTTTCCAGAGAATGCTGTACCCTCCCCTCTTTTCCTGGGTTAGCAGATTATTCACAATTTTTGAAGTGTGGTTAACCTCATTTATCTAAACAGAATATGGGCAATTAGAAACTTCTGGTCACTGTGTCCTCTATGTGCCTCTATGTGCCTGTTCTCTTGTCACTAGTTACTATATGTTTCCGTGGACATCCTCATCTCCAGAAATAACCCAGTACATCACAGAGTGATTAGAGTAGTTGAAACTGCACATATCTGTCCTTGCCAATGTTATGTTGTTCGCAGAAATTTCTTCTATCTTCATACACTTTCTGTGCTTGCATTTCCCTCTCTTTTTCAGTGAAGGGAACCGTTCTAGGCCCTTCCATCTTGGTGTTAGTAAACAATGCAGGAGAGAACGCCTGCCATTGAGGAGGCAGGCCTGCTCTCCTCCCATCCTGAGATGGGGATGGGGCAGGGAAGCCCTGGCAGCTGCAGGAAACAGCTCATCAAGGCTGTGTGCCACCATAACGACCCAGACAGGGAGAGCCACAGTGACGGTACCAGTCACCATGGGAGCCTGAGTGATGCTGTGGAGTTTGTGCCCCTTAGGCATGAGTGACTACAGCTTCATATGTAATATTTAGGACTTTGTTTTCATGGGAACAAACTGAGCAGGAAATGATTTCATATCCATAGATGGCATTGACCTTAGACGGTGTATGTAGGTATTGCGATCAAACGACTCATTTTTCAGTGAACATGAACGCAATGCCTTTGTTTGCGATGTACCAAATATTGCTCATTTGTAAACTACCTAATTTCTAAGTGGTTCTTAACTTTAACTTTTCTCTTCCTCCTCCTCCTCCTCCTCCTCCCCCTGTCTCCCCCCCTTTTTTGGTGTATGTAAAGCACCTACCATGCTCTGCTGTGATGGTGTAGGTGGAGTACGGAAGCAGCAGGAGGTGGGGCCCATCTCTGCTCTTCATCTCCTCACAGCTGCAACCTTCTGTTCTCCTCATCCTCGTCTGTGGGCTCCGGAGTGTCATCCACCAGTTCCCACCTTGGCTTTTTAAATTTATTTGCAGGGGTGGTGGTGGTGGAGAGAATGGGTCCACAGGGCCTCTAGCCACTGTAAACTAATTCCAGATGTGTGCCACTTTGTGCATCTGGTTTTACATGGGAATCAAACCTGGGTCAGTAGGCTTTGCAGGCAAGAAAGAGCCTTACCCTGCTTTGGCTTCTGTTTCTTTGTGCTTCAAATCCCCAAGGCCAGTTCGAATGTAGTCTTGTTACTGATGGAGGTCAGGGGTTTAAGGCTTTACTTGAGAAGCCAATTTTATGTCATACATATATGCATAGGCATACATATAAATAGAAGAAAACTAGAAAATGTGCCAACCTTTGCTACTTTGCATAGCAACAGTGTTAGTGGGCTCCATATGTCATTTATTTTGGGTAAAGTCCTGTGCGAAAGTAGGTAATTATAGCTAAATTAAAAAAAAAAAGATTCTGTATGAAGTTCATGAGTTCATGAGGTATAAGAAGACAAACCAATAGTTAGGAAGAACAGGAAATACAGATTACCTAAAAGAGGGTCACTCACTGCCTTCCAGCGATGTTACCAACAATTTGAAAGGCAAGACTGTAAATGTGAATGCTAAATCTAGGCGTATACTACTTGTTCGGTGTTTGGTTGAGGGCGTATTGTCAGTGGCAAGTCCAACCTAAAGGCAGAAGCAGCCAAATATATCTAGACAGCTCTGGGCTGTTTGAAGTAGATGTCAAAAAGCATTATTTATTATATTAGTGGAGCAATCATGATGACCTGAGCCATCAGAAAAAGAACCCTTGGTTAGTATTTGCTACGTGATGAGGCAGGACACGTCAGAGGCTATTCCAAAGTATTGAAACAAGGCATTGTCAAAAACAAAAGAAAGAATTCCTGGGCTGCTCACAAGCTCAGTGATCTGGAAGGACACTGAACGCCAAGCCTGGGACAGCCGGGGTGTTTCTGTTCCTGGTGGCAGGGTGTCCAGCCACTCCAGGAAAGTGGCAGACATTGACTGTGCTAGAAGGCTTATGTGAAAGTCCTGCTGGAGGGGGGTTAGGGGTCACTGCTGTAGTGGAGGGGGACTTGCAGAGCGAAGAGACCCTGAGCCTGGGTCCCTGGGGACAGAGAGGGCAGGATGCACGGAAGCCTGACTGGGAAGACCCAGATAGCAGAGGGGCTGAGTCAAGGTGATACCAAGGTGGGAGAGTGTTGGTTTCTACTGCAGAAATGGGACACATAGCACTTAGCAGGAAGGACAGCTGGCTTTGTTTTGGGTGCTGAGTTGGCTGGCAAAGAGACCTGGCAGAGCTTGCCCTCGGGGCTCTGGGTGAGCACAGACAGGCACGCCTTCATTGTTGCCCGCAAGTGCTTCCTTGCTAGTGCGTGGCTTTTACTTCTTTTGAATTTGTGGGACAACTGGATTTGCTTGGAAACAAACTTTGGTCAGATCCCAGTTTTTACTTACTACAGAGCTTTAGCAATGAGACTGGGAGCGGAAGTCGAGGCAGGCCCTTGTCCTCCATGTCTGCTCGCGTGGAGTCTCAGAAATACTGAAGTGTGAATAGCTACCCAGCTTCTGCACAGGGTGCCTGGCTGGCCCCTTGCTCTCCAAGGACACACTCAGCTGATTAGCTGAGCATATGTATGCGGAATGCTCTAGGAAAGCAAGACAGCGTACGCTCATTCCTTTGAACTTTTTTCTTAAGGGCTGCATTTCAGTCAGCCACAGGGAACTTCTGAAGTGACTGAAGACAAAAGTCTTCATAGTTAGTCTAGAGCACTGTTTACTGAAACAGCTAGTTAATAATGGCAGAAACTGTCATTGAGGATGAAGAATCCATGTGCTTAGTAGGTGGGCTTGATGGGGGCCAACTTCAGGTGTTTGGATTAGTATCCATTTTCAGGTTTATATTTCTGATTACTACTGTGCTAATTAATGAGCTCACTACTTTTTCCTGCAGTGAGTCATTTTCTGTCTGAATAAAGAAATCATAAAAATAACTTTCCTTTTCCCAGTCTGGATATAGTCAGCTTGAATTCCTATAACCAAGGAGATTTTGTTATTATAAATCTGAGCATATGTTTCTGTAATCAGAAGATTAAATCAAGTCTTTCTGCCCCTAGCTGTCCTTTCCCTGGGACTGCTGCAGAGAGAAGTGCCTGAGCTCCAGGGGGTGGCCCTCTGTGCACTTGGAGGGCTTCCTGTGAGCCCAAGGCAGTCTGGGAAAGTGTGTGCTCTCAGCAGGACTTACTCTCTCATGACTGCCTTCCAGGGCCAGAGGAAAGCTGTAGTTTGCTGTCACATTTGGGCTCTGAGGACACAAGCGTGAATTATTTCATGCTGATGTCCATTTAGCATACATGATTTCAGAAGTTTTGGGTGGCATCATCTTTTCCTGGGGAAAATAAAATCTGACTTTGTTACCTTGTTCAGACTGTTAGCACTTTTGTGGGGTTGTTTCCCTTGACCTCTCACCTTCTAATCAACATGTTCTGGTAACTTCTCAAAATAGTTGATTTCTTACACCTGGTATCAAGGGCACCCGTGGACAGATTCTAAACAATTGATTCCTTTTGCCACCCGGCTTTGAGGTTCTATTGAAAAAACATTTTTTTGTGTGTATGTATGTATGTGTGTTGTGTATACATGCTATATATATTACACATATATTACTCACATAGACACAGATTTGTCTTTGAAGTACGCCCCCCTTCCCAAGAGAAGCTCTTAAGTTTTTCACAGGATGCTTTATCAGTCAGTGATTTTAGAGATTGAGTGAATACATTTTCACTACATAATTATTTTTCTTGAAGAGTTGATTATTTATTACATTGACGACCAGCAGCCCAAACTAGTAAAACAGCTCACTTAGATTAGGTTTGTTGATTTGTTGACAGAAAAGGCGGGAGAAACAGATGCTCCAATGTTGAGAGCCGGCTGGAGCCCCGGTGGGCAGGCGCTGGCAGGCTGGGGGCGCACAGGGCTTGGGGAGCCCACTTCTCCTGAAGCAGCACCCACCAGATCCAGCTAGTTTTGATACCTGCTTCCAGGGAGCTTTGGAACAAGGGTGTGGGCTGCTTGGCGGGCTGGTCCTCACTGTCAGACTGAGGATGCTCACCTGGCCTTCCTCTGCATCGTTTTCTCATCAGAGCAGAGGCCACAGGCCTGCTGTTGCTGCTTCAGGTTCTTGTGTGAGTTGTCCTATAAAACTAATGCTCTGGAAATACAGTTTTACTCTGTGACCTTTCTACTAAGGTATGTTAACGGCTTCCTAATTTCTTGTTTGACGGTGACCCTTGTCATTCTTTCTTTGGAGTGACTCCCAAGCTTAGCCTCTCATACACTGAACCTTTACTTGTTACTTTCCTATGAGCTCACACTTTATAGCCGATGATTAATTACTTGATAAATCTACAATTTATTAAGTCATACTGGATTTTTGTGGAAGTAATGATTAAAAGTAAATTCGAAGTTTGTAAAACTTAGAGCTCATGGTTTAGAAGCTGTCATGAGTAAAGACTCTTCTCTCTGCCCTGTTGATACTGGCCTGTACGGTCTTCACCCCTGAGTGGAAGTCACTCTTGTTTTCATCTCCCAGGAGGGGGACAGTGGCTGTATGCAGTCAAGGGTAGACACTGGCCTGTGCAGTCTTCACCCCATCGGGCGGAAATCACTACTGCATGCAGTCAGGGGCAGGTGTGGCCCTCCGACCTGAGAACACTCATTTTTGAACCACAGTGCTCTATTGTTTCCGTAAGGAATTGATAGATTAAAGAAGGACTTTGAACTCAGGAAGGAGAGGAAGGAATCCTGCAAACATTGCTTTAACCTTCATCCCTTTGCCTGCCAAGGGTTCAGGGTTTTTTTTTTTTTTTTTTTTTTTTTTGGGTATTTTGTTTTGCCAGATAGCTTGTGAACTTGGCTGAACTCTGAAAACAGACTTATCCCAATATCTGAAGTAGGGAAAAGGTGAAGGTTATCAATGAGCAGAGAAGTTCAGCTCTTTTTCTGGACTGCAGTCAGGCAGCTGCCTTCAGGTAGAATGTTCCAGGGCTCTATCCATAGGCAAACATAAGAGAAAGCATTTAAGTGTGATTATTCATTGTGGAAAATTTGTTAAAAACATCAACAGAGCACTGTTTTGGTCAGCCATCTGCTGGAGAATCAAAGGAACTTGTGAAAACTGTTGACAGTGTGTGTTTATGGATTGCATATTGTCATGGGGTTTGTTAATTGTTTGGGAAGAGAAATTCATTTTTTTGTTCTTTTTGTACTCTAAGTTCAAATTTCCATTGCTTATGATTCTTTATATAGTTAGAATATCTATGTTGACCACATAACATGCAGATATCCGAGCATATTGAACAATAATGAATTTTAATCTTATCCACTTTGATTTACTTAAAGCTTCAGATATTTAGAGCAAAGAAAGCTTATGAATAAAATTCATACTTTCCATTCTGGATAAGAACACATTATTCTTTTGTCATAAAAGCACTTTCACTATAGAAAGACTTATCTTAAATATTACAACCTTTCATTAAAGCCACTGTGTATGAGTTATTGAATGACTTTTCCCCAAGCATTGTTGTAGGTGTTCTAGATACATGATGGATAAACCAGAGCCCCGTGTCTCCTAGTGATGGAAGATAGTACACAGTAAACAGGATACATAAGTCAGTTATAATGTGCTAAGGGATTGGTGTGATGGAAAGAAAAGTCAGAAAATGGACGGAGCAGGTTATAGCATCACTGATCAGGTCAAAACAGGTTTTGTTAGCATTTGTGCAAATATGTGAAGGAAATGAGGGAATAAGCCAGGTCATTACTGTGATGCTTCTCGCCTTCTATTTTAGCATTACTCGTCAACTTGGTCATTTGAGTCCTTAGATAGGAGACATTTATGTGTGTTTGATTACTTCAGTTTTCCCGGCAGGAGGTGATAGGGCTTTCAGTCTGGGATACTGAGCTGGAGCTTGGCTATGTTTCAGTGGAAGATAGTCTATAAAATCTGAGACTGTTATTAGATCTGAGCATCAGTTCATTGTGAGGTGTTAGCCCGGTCACTGAGAAGTCATGCTGGACCGCTTCTACCTAATTAATCTTCTGTTATATAGCAGTTTTCTGTAGATGTGCTGAAAGGAAAGAACTAGAAACGTAAGGATTATGGAAAGATGGCTGATGTTCTTTTCTAAATGCGGGACTTTGCAAACCTGATTCCTTTTCTACAACACTGCTTCTTACTCTCAGAACACACCAGGATCACTGGTGGCTGACTCCCAGCCCCAGGATCATAGTAGTTCGGGGTTCATCCCATACATGTGCCTTTCTAACAGGTCCTCATGTGATCTTGATGTACTGGGCCCAGGATAACCTTACCACATTCCTTAGAAATGGGTTATAATTGCTAAATTACTCAGGAAGGAGTTAACTTGTCCAACGCTTCTATGACTCTGTTCACTGTTTTTCTCATGTCTGCTGTGTCTGTGTTTATTGTTTGGAAAAATGTCATCTTTCGTTCTTAGTATTTGTCATAAAAGGCTTCCACATTGCTGGCATGAACATCCAAACCAGGCAGTTTATGGGAGGAAGGGGTTAATTTCAAGCTTACAGACCCTGGGGGAAGTTCCATCAGTGGTAGAAAAAGCTGCTTCCATACCATAGGAAAAATGAATGATTTCTATTCCACATGCCTCACAGTCTCTTCTTTGGACTCTGGCAGAGCTGTGTACCAGGCAGCCCTGATCAAGCCATCCAAACAGAGAAACACTGCATCGAGCAAACACCAGAAGCAACAAGCATGAACGGGCAGCAAATAGCAGGGACCCCTCCCCCCAGGAGTTGCCCTGCTCTCTTACACCTTAGGGCTGGAAATCCCATCCACCCCCAAATGTACCTTAGGACTGGACCCCAGGATCTGCCCCCAGCTACATCTCCTCCAGCCAGGGGGATGGAGATCCAAGCTACAGGCTTTAATAAAACACCTGATTCTGTGAGGGACATACTTCAAACCGCCACAGTACTCCTTAGTCTAACACGGGCGTGTTTTATGTAGCAAGATTTAAACTCTGAGATTGTCTACAGGTGGACTTAGACTCGTAGAAGTTTTCATAGGACTCATTGCCCTGCCTTCGTTAAAGTAAGCCATATTTACTGGTAAGAAAGAACGCCAAGGCCCTTTGAAGTATCTTCAGAACTACTTCATTGTATTTTTTTCTTCAGAAATATTTTAGCCTTGTATTGTTGATGAGTTTATTATATAAGGATACAGGCATGCTTTAACAATGTCAATAAAAATCATAGGCAAAATGAATGATTTCCTCTTGATTTTTTTATTCCATACGCCTCACAGTCTCTTCTTTGAACTCTGGTGGAGCTGTGTATAATTTACTCGTTGACCAGTCAGCCCTGATCGAGCCAGGAAGGCCCCACTGAGACCTGCTGGTAAGACAGCAGATGTTATTGGTGCTCTTTCCATGTGTGATCAACACCTGTTGGCACATTAATATTTGGAAAATAAAACAGAACTCAGCATTGGCAAATCTTAGCCAAGCAACCAAACGGTCACCATCCTTTCCTAGCCAAAATCTTTTAGCTGAATTAAGTTGCAAAATTGACTTATTTGAGTTCTACGACTTCTCCTCTGGCCTGGAGAATTCTCTGCTGAATGACTCATGGCAGTATGGGAAGTTTTTAAGGGAAGAAAGGAAGGCAGCAGTCGTGTCTTGAATAATTATCTGTGAGGAGAAAGGAAAAACACCAACAAAAATGAGCTGCTGTATGAACTGGGCAATTGAAAAGAGCCTGGAAATAAAATAATATGAATGTATGTTCTTGGGTTTATGTCAGTGTTCTTTCGTTTATACCAACAAGAGCTGTGGCTGGAGGGAGGCTGTGAGGACTTGTTGTCAGCTGCCTGGAAAACTTCCAGAGAGTCTTACAGGCCACTGAGATGCTGAGGTGTTCCTGGTACAGAGAACTGTCAATCTTCTGTCACACAGCCATTCAGAAGAATAAACACTCGGCGGCTGGGGAGGTGGGATGGTGCCACAGGTAATGGTGCTGGCTTGCAGAGCCTGCCAGCCCGAATTCTATTCCCAGACCCATGTGAAGCTCGACGTCAATGGTACACATGCCTGTGATCCTGGAGCACCTGACCAGACAGAGGCAGGAGGATCCAAAGCTTGCAGGCCCAGGCCATCGGATTGTCCTGTGTTCATAGTGGCAAGATATTTGGCCTTGAAGAAGATAGAAGAACATGGATACCTCGAGATATCCTCTGACCTTCATGCGTCACCACGTGTGTGTGTGTGTGTGTGTTGGTTGCCCACTCGAGAGCCCCCCTCCAGGAACAAAACCACTGAAACAGTTTGAAATTTAGGTACAGTACAAATACTTTCTTGAACTGTTTGAGAATAAATTGCTGATACAGTGCCCATCATCTTTACGTACCTTAATGTATTTCCTACAAGTAGGAAAATTCTCATACCTAATTGTCTTTCCATCATCAAACTTGGAAAAATTATCGTTCTAATTTATATTTCACCAGGTGTCCAAATAATTTATAGAAGGATCAAGCTTTGAATTATATTTGAAATTCCGTTGCCAGGCCTTCTTACTATCCTTTAATCTGGAAGGTTCCTTAGCCTTTCTTGGATATTCTTGGCCTTACACTTTTGAAGGTTGTCGTAACAGTTATTTTTGTAGAATTTCCCACAATGTTGGATTGTCTGTAGTTCCCTCATGACTAAATGCAGGTAGGTACCTTCTGCAGAAATGCCACAGACCCAGTGCCTCCGCCCCAGGAAGAGCAGAGATGTGTGTTTCATTTCCCAGAGTTGGTGCCTGGAGGATTTTGGCGCTGCCCCAGCTACCTGCGTTCTTTGCATGACTTAGTAGTGAGTGTCTGTGAGCACTAACTCAGTCCTAGGGAATAAGCACCTGTCACAGAGATTCAGCTGGAGCCTATTTGATGATGTCTTTTCATTGCCTGCTTTTGTTGAACCAGAAACTTCCAGTATTGGTATGTGTGCAAATTAAGTTGGGAGTTGAATCAGTTTCTAATACAGTTATCCAGAGCATTTAATTCTTAACATGCTTTGTTGAGGTCACGTGTTGGTTTCGATGGTTTAGGGTGTTGATTTAAAGAGCTGCATCAAGCAGAAATTGTTTTTATGTCATTTACAATTTCTCTGCCATTGACCAGTGGCTTGTCGGCAAGTAAGTGGACATGCTTTGGTAGCTTAGGTGGGAGCAGCTCCTTGCCCACATGTGCCCGTGGTGGTTTAAAGACAGCTGACTTCTCAGCCTGCTGTCAAGTCTGAGCGTAGGCCTGGAGGATGGCTTTAGCTCTCATTTGTTCAGTCTATAGTGAAGCATGGCCCTGTGCCTTGTGTTACTGGTGGTCAGAGCTGCCAAGCCTGAGAGCTTGGTAAGCTCCAGATAATCGTACACATTTTATGCCCAGATTGTAAGTTGCCAACACTGTCCTTTTTACAGTAAATTATTTTAAAGTGAACATTCTTGCTGATGCTGCTTATTATAGCGGACCTGTCGAGCATTTTCCTGTGGGCCTGTGCATATTCCTTTAGCTGTCACGCTCCATACCTGATGAGAAGCCCACCTCAAGGAAAGCCTGCAGAGATTGCATGTGCTGTATTTGTGGTCCCCCCCACTTCCTCTGTGTGGACAGCCGATCAAGTGCTCTGTGGGCTGAGCTACACACCAGCCCTTCACGTAGGTTTTATGTAGTCCTCACCAGAGCCCTCTGACTTGACACAGCTAAGGAAATTGACTCACAGAGAAGCGATGTGTGTTTAGCTTTGAATTCAGTGGCTACTTGCAGGGCTTGTAGTGATTGTAGGACATTGTTCCAGGGTCTGTAGCAGTTGATAAGGCCTCGAAGTGTGCAAAATAGCTGTACTGTGAGGTGTGGACACTAGGACACTAGGTACTGCCTAGTGTGTGATCACATTCAGACCCCTGATGTCACCCTAGTGTGTCATCACATTCAGACCCCTGAGTGTCACCCTAGTGTGAGTATAAGGACAGTGGCAGAGCCTGAACTGGGAGACTGGGCTGGAGAATAATGCCTCATGCTTTAATCCTTTGTGGTTTTGTTTTCATTTTCTTTATACCTTAAACATCTCTCTTAAATTATGCAGATTGAGAATTAATCTGAGATTGTTTTGCTTCTGGAAGACTGAGTATATTGTTATTTTGCCCTTAACAGTTTATATTATAGAAATTTTAATTTAAAAATGGTCAGCTACTTGTTAGTGGTTCATTCTTTTATTCGAATGTAACATTCAAAAGGCTATTCAAACCTTAATTGCCAAGTGACCATCATAAAATTCAAGAAATGGAGTACTTGTGAGCATCCTCCTCTCTTCCCCTCCCTCCTTTTAGAATCACCACTATCCCTGTAGATTACTTCTGTGTTGGGAGCAAACACAGCCATATCATGCGTAGTTTTATGCGTTTAGCTTCCCTTGCTTAGGACTGTGAGATCCATCTGTGTATACGTGGAGGTTCATTGCCGCGTGGTAATATACTGTAGGCTCCTGCCTCCACTGTGCAGCTCCTGTTCACCGATGGTTGTGTTGTTTCCAGGCTTCTCCTCATGAACCACACTGCAGCCCCGCGCCCTCTTCTGCACTTTTCAGGGGGCTGACTACTAGCTTCAGCAATGGAATGGATGAGTCAGGTGTTCTGCTCTTAAGCTCAGCAGTCTGTTTGCTGCTGAAGGGAACCCTCACCATCGTAATTTGCATTCCCCATAACTCCGTTAAACACTTTCACTGGCTCTGGAGGTCTGTGTGTAAGGAAGGGCCAGTGTGCTGTCTGTCTTTTTACTTGCTTTTCCTTTGTCATTTTTTAAGTAATTCATAAATTGTGGATGTGATACTTTTGCTAGATACACATCATAGATATCATTTTTATTTAATTAAAATATTTAAGACAGGATCTCAAGTAGCTCAGGATAGCCTCAAACTTGCTATATAGCTGCGGATGACTTTGAATCGATCTTGTCTTCATCTCTCTGGGATTAGGTGCATGCTGCCATGGCTGGCATCTTACTTTATCCTGTGTCTTTCTTTTCTCTGTATCTAATGGCATTTTTTTTTTGGTGTTGGCAGTCTTAGTTTTAGTGTATTCTAATACGTTTCTCCTCCTATGATCATTCTCTTTTGTGTCACATTTAAGAGATGAATAAGAAGCATTAATGTTATGGTGATATTCTCTTATGCTAATGTGTAGGTATGCTTTGAGAACAGGATCTCACACCCCCTCCTCCTATGCAAAGCTAGTGTTTGTTTTCTAAGTCTCAAATCATAGGACAAAAATATTTCAAAAATTTTTTACCAAATATAGTTGTAATTACCTTTGCATTTCTGGGACAAAACATCTGACCACAAGCAACCAATGGGAGCAGAGGGTTTATTTGGCTTATAGTCTTGAGGGACATCATCGTGGCAGGGAAAGGATGGTAGAGAAGCTGGCAGAAAGTGGCACGTGTATCTGGGCTGATAAACCTGAAGGCCTTCCCTTAGTGACACACTTCCTCCAGCAAGGCTCCTCCTTCCAGATTGCCATCAGCTGGGACCAAACATTGAAAACACACAAGTCTGTGGGGGACATTTCATTCAAACTGCCATCACAGTTTTCTTCTCCTAAATGACTTTGAAATGATTGGAATTAATGGTTGCTGTTTCAGGTATCTGATCTTAACTTGCATATCCACTGGGTTTTCTGCCTTCTCACAGACTTGTTTACAGAGAAAACAAAACCCCAAGAATTTTATACAGTGTCTTAGCTCTGACAAGTCGTGCTATTATGTTGAACACGAGAAGTACCCGTCTTTGTATCAGCTCATCTTTGGGTGTGTTTATGCAGACGCAGAAGAACAGAGAATTGATATATAAAACTTAGACAAGTTTACAGAAAAACCAATAATTTGTATTATCTGGTTCTTTCTATTTTCTCCTTCTAGGTAGATCGACTGTATTGTAGTGATTTCAGAAAGAATTTAGTTACAAATTTGGGTGGATAGAAAACCCATGCTGTTTTCTCCTGGTATTCTTTATTCTTTTTCCTGATCTCTAGTTTTCTTTAAAGGCAGATAGCTGTTTCAGTGGAAATTCTAAACAACTTTCAGGTTAACATGTTATTTGGGTAGATGATGGATGTTCATTTCTTTTTCAAAAATTTACTGATCCTAAGATTTAAAAAAAATTGTTCTGAGAAATAAACATTTTGTCAGAAAATAAAGATGAGGATTTTGTGATATAGTGTGTTTACATTACTTTCTATAGTTGGGGTACGTAAATGTTGTTTGTGGTGTTAAAGTGATGTATTTGAGGATTAGTTTGACATCTGTTTTGAAATCCATAATTTACTATTTATCTAAACAGAACTTCATCTTCAGATCTTAGCAAGAGATTATATTCTTCAACTCTAAAGCTCTTAAATACCACGTAGTTTCCCTATAAATTTGTTTAGGATTATATGAGTTGAAATGTTGTCTATAGGAGATAAGATAGAGTCAAAACTATTTGAGGAAACTCCAAGGAGTAAGAGCCTTGAAATAAATGCAATAAATGCTCAGTTCATAAAGAATTAGTTAGATCAGTGTGTTATTTACTTAAAAGTTGTCTGCTTTTTGCCACAACAAAATACCTGAGAAAATCAGCTTACAGGGGACAGATTATGTTGGCCCATGGTTTCAGTCCATGGTTACTTGGCTGCATTGTTTCTGTTGCTTCGGTGAGGCCCAGTGGCTTGATGGAAGCACATGATGGAGCTCCTGATGGAGCAAGCTGCTCACCTCAGGACTGCCAGTAAGCAAAGAAAGAGTGAGAGGAAGGGTCCACGGAAAACTACACCCTTCAAGGGGGTGCCAACCAAGTCTACTCTTCAGCTTCCCCTTCTAGTAGCATGTTTGGTTATGGATCCATCAGTGGATTAATCTGTTGATCAAGGGGTAAGAGCTTTCGTGACCCCATAACCAGCCATGGATCTGTCCAGAACCCTGTAGCACTGGGGACTAAACACAAGTTTTGGGGAACATTTCAGGTTCAAGCCATTGAAGTTATTTTTCTTAATTTAAATAAAAAATTTTTGTATATTATTATATGGTCATTGGCAAGAAAAATATACGAGCCAGTGACAGTGGAGTTATATTTCTGTTTATTACTTTCATAAAGTTAGGAGAATAATGTCAAATTTAAGTAAATTTTATTTGTATATACTGAGCATTTGTTGTAAGGCTTATGATTTCTCTATGTATCAATTAACTTTCTTGTTACTGGGACAAAAATACCTGACCAGAAGCAGAAAGGGAAAGGATTTAATGTGGCTTACAGTTAGAGTTCATGGTGATGTGGAAGACCTGGCAGGAGGAGGAAGCCAGTGCCATACTGTCACATCATCAGGAGGAAGGAGAGAGGGTGGGGGCTGGGATGTAATACCTTGAGACACACTTCTTCCAGCAAGGATCCGAGTCCTAAATGTTCCACGGCCTTCTCAAACAGCACCTCTTTGTTTGCTGGGAATCAAAGGGTCAAACGATTGAGCCCGTCACAGCATTTTATAACTCAGCTCACCACACTGTAGAAGCATAAATGAGGAGACAGCATTCATATTCACCTGGCTTATAAACTTTAGCAGCATTACGATGCTTATTTGGTAAGTTTTTCTGTGATGAGCACTTGGAAGTGTTGATTCTGCTGTGTGGGGGGGTAAGTGCACTCTCCTTTCAGATATGAGCAACCTTGTCTCATGCCAAGATAGGAGACATTTCCTGTCTGCTCTGACTTGCAAGCTGAGCTGCCCATGTAAGACTGAAGATGCAGCAAAGTGGAGGCTGACAGGCAAGAGCTGATGTATGAAAATGCTCATTCTCCTGAGCTGAGGGTAAAAAAGCATGAGTGAAACTTAGTAATGCTGCTTTGAAAGGATTTTGCCAGTTAACTGTGGTAAAGACAGAAAGTGCAAGAGTTTTGTTTTCCCACGAGAGATGGTGGGTTCTGTCATAATCAGAGTCTTAGGAAGTCTTATGCTTGTCTTTGGTCAAATTACCTTATAATTTTGAATCCACAAGTAGTTTTTCAAAGTTTTTTTTTTTTTTGTGTGTGTGTGTTTAGGGACAAATGATGTAACATACTTGGTTGCTTGGCAATAAGTACTTCTATTTGAATAGCTTATTAGTTCATCTTGAGTTTATTATTTTTAGATCTTAGCTATTGAGGCAGTTTCTTTTACATACATACATCATGGGAGAGATGCATCAGCTGAACGCTCTTGTCTCTAGAAGTTCAGTTATCTTATTGAGACTTTCTTTGAATATCTGTAGTGTGTCTGTTTGCAATTGGTGTAGGTCTACTGACAATACAAAAGTTGAACGTCATGGTTCTTGGTCCTGAATCTAAGAGAAGATTTTAATCCATTCCAGCACGCTATGGATCCTGAAGTAGGTTAGGTGTCATGGGAAGATAGACAAGGAAGAAATTCACTTGGTTGGCTAAGAAAGAAACAATTATATTTGAGCTAGACCTCGGAGGATGAGGAAGAATTTTTTTTTTTTTGGTCTAAATATAAACTTTTAAGAGACAAGTGTTTTAGTAGAATCATAAAGGGCTGAGTTTTATTGCTATAAATATAATAAATCTGAGAAAAATTTCCTCGTCCCTCAGATTTCCTACTCCCTATAAGTCATCTTCTAAGATTTAAAAATATCCTGTTATGCTGGGTGTGGTGGCACATGCCTATAATCCCAGTACTGGGGAGGCTGAAGTAGGAGGATTTCACTTCCTACTACAGAGTGAGTTCCAGGTCACTGCAAAAAAAATTATGTTAAGAGGTTTAAATAATTTTCAGTAAGGTGTCCATAAAAGGGATTTGATCACAATTAAAGAAGCTTTAAAATATGTAGTCATAATAGCAATGTATGCTTGGGTATTTTAAAGATCACGGTGTTTATGAAAATAACTTTTTCAGATTTTTGTCCTGTGTGTTCTCTTACTATTTTGTTGATTCATTTGTCTGTACATAGTAACTGTCAGATTTCACCAACAGATGTGTTTTACCATCTGATGTGGTTAACTAATGTATTATGGAACCACACTAAGAAGACAGATGTCATAAGAACTGCCTGTGAGGGCCAATTGAAACAGCTTCTAGATTCCTAATGTGGAAACCCAGACTATAGAAGACTGAGGTACTCTGTAGTCTGAAAAACGCATGACTTGGAGGAAAAGGAGAAAGGTTGATCAGAAACAGTGATATTTGGGGTTCAGAATGACTGGATACAACTATTCCAACACCTAGAGACAGGAAGGAAGTGTAGGGGCAGAGTGACAGTCTAGATAGATCTGCCAGGCTTTTACTCCCAGCTGGAAAGTCCTTGAAGGCTTCCAGGCAGAGGAGTGACCATGACAACGACTGTCTTTGAAAGTATGACTCTGGGCTCCATGCTGAGAGCAGACTGAGAGCCGGGCAGGGACCTCGAAGAAAGACTGGAGTCGTGGTTAGTAGATGGTATTCCGGACTTGTTTCAAGATAGATGAGAAGTGGAGTTGGACTGGCTCTGATATGCATGGGTGAGAGAGGAGCCTGGGAGGACGCCTTGGGTTTTGACCCCAAACTCGTGGTGAATGGAAGTTCCTTTTGTGAAGATGGATTACTTTTAGAAAAATGAGGGAACCAGCTGTTCAAGTGGAGGCAGCTGGATATAGCCATGGAGTTCTAGGGAAGAAGATGGGATACTTTGCATCTCATCCGTGCACGTAATCACATAATTACCACATGAATTGTTAAGGTCCTGAGGAAGGAGGAGTGGGGAGGTAAGACAGGAGATCCGGTGTGAGAGAGCCCTTGTGCTCCTGGGAGCAGGTGACTGCAAAGGCAAGAGAGTCATCATTTGAACTGGGCTTGAAGACAGGGCCACTAGAGATGTGTGGCGCATGCCACTTCTCTCTCGTTCCTTAGCTTTGGTCCTCTTTGTCTCTGAGTTTTCTTAGAACTGCGTCTAGTGAGGCAGGTCTTTCTTAACCCTGAGGGCATGGATTTTGCCTGATTTGGAACAAGGGTCCTTCACAGCTATAGTTAAATTAAAGGTCTTGAGATGAGGAGATTCTAATCTTGGATTGTCCAGATGGCCCTACGTCACACATTAGAGAGCAGACAGAGGTTTGGGTCGTGCAGGTGATGGGAAGACAGAGGCAGACTGGAATAATGTGTCTACAAGCCAAGAAACGCCAACAGACTGGAAGGTAGAGGAGGCAAGGAGTGGATTCTCTTCCAGAATCTTCGAAGGAAGTGTGACTGCTGAGTTTGTTGACCTGCTATAACAAACAGCAAAAAATAGGTGTATGCAGACGCAATAAATCCTCCCTGTGAACACTCTGGGGAGGTGCTTACTTGGCTTTTCCTAGCTTCTGGTTGCTGCTGGTGATCCTTGGTGTTTTCTGGTTTGCAAGTGAGTCAGTCTACAATCTCAGCTTTTCCTCCCTCCCTCCCTCTCCCCTCTCCTCTCTTCTCCTCCCTCTTCTGCCTCTTTCTGACCAGGTCTGGCCATATACCTGATGCTGACTTGAATTCACCTTAAATTTGAAATCCTCCTGCCTCATTTTCTTTCCTTTTTCTCAGAATGGGAGGACCCTGACTTCATACTGCCCTTGGCCAGCCCTGCCCTCTTCCTCCTTCCTCCTTCTGCTACTTAGACCCTGGCCCTTCCCTGGCACCCACACCTTGTGTTCTGGGTTCTGGGAGCCCGAGTCTTTCTGGTTCTCCGTTTCCATCCGCCTCTGCCCCTCTCTGCTGCTCCTTGTCCCTCTCTTGGACCTTGCTTGCTCCTCAGATTTTCTGAACTCCTGAGCTGGGCCTCAAACTCAGATACTTCCACATGCTTCAAAAGTGCTTTATTCTACCACTGAGCTATAACCTGAGCCCTGCCGACCTCTTTTTTTACTTTGTTTTCTGTCTCTCCCCTTCTGTGTGTGTGTGTGTGTGTGTGTGTGTGTGTGTGTGTGTGTGTGTGTGTGTGTGTTTCAAGTCTTCCTTAAAACACTAGACTCTGGGTTAGGGCCTGTTTTCATTCAGTCAAACAAACCTCATCTTGATTTAGTTTACATCTGCAAAGAGCGTGCTTGCATGTGAAGTCATACTCACAGGTACTCTGTGAGGACTTGAGCTTGACCTTCAGGTCCTACCAGTGGGTGTGGTCAGTTGCCAGTGACTTGAGGAGGAACTAAGCTAGCAGCAGACCTTGCTTTATAGGAGTTACTCTGTTAGATTTAGGATCTGTTTGGGAAGCAAGCTGATAGGCTTTGCTGTTCAAAGCTTATATTTAACATAATGCAGAGAGATATTTTGGGTTGACATTTTGATGTCTGTGTATGTATGTAGAGTTTATTTATTTATTTTTTGGTCTTTTGAGGTAGGGTCTCCCTCTAGCCCAGGCTGACTTGGAATTCACTACATAGTCTCAGGGTGGCCTCGAACTCACAGCAACCCTCCCACCTCTGCCTCCTAAGTGCTGGGATTAATGCCACACACCACCATGCCAGGCTTAGAGTTGTTAATACTGATACGGGTTGCTGATAATTAATATTCGTAAGCAACACTGGGAGAGAGAGTTTTGGAATCCTCCCTTATCCCTCCTCCTACTCCAAGTTCTTGTCCTCTGATGTCAAAGAATTGTACACAGGAACAGAATTAAATTTTAATTACACATTTATTCTAATTTAGTAGATTAGGAAAAGGGGAGTTGGATGGGGAAATTTCCCAGTCATCATGTGGGAAGTTACGGAATTCTCCTGCTACCCGTGTGGGGAGAGCACATGTCAGAGAGTTTAATAGAATTTATATTATTTATCTAAATAAGCAGCCCAAGAAAAGATAATAGAAAGCTCCCTTTATGAGACAGAGAGATTTATGAGAGAAGAAGTCTGGAGCTTGCCCCCCTACCCCAGCTGATGGTACAGGCGTTAGTTACTTCACTGAGGCCTGGGTCAGCAGTCCTTCTACTCCATTGCCATGTGGGGGAAGAGAGGCCAGCTTCCTCTCGGGAAGCTAGTTTTAAGTCCTCCCCAGGTGAGTTAGAGGGACAACTGATTGGTTCATATCTGACCAATCAGTTTTAGCACCCAGGTTGTAGCTCTAACTAGACACCTCCCATTCAAGGGGAGGGGCTGGAAGGGGAGGGATGGTCCCTGCAGACATTTGACCGTCACAATGAAGACCTTGAATACATCTAACTTATTTAAAAAGTGTCCTGGCATTTCTCAGCACAGTACAACTAATTGAATGTGTTGGTATTTCTTTTTTTTTTTTAATAGAATTCCACTTTTTTAAATATATTTTTTATTTATACATACAGAGAGAGAGAGTGTGTGAGCGAAAGAGAGCGAGAGCTAGCGAGCCAGGGCCTCCAGCCACTGCAAAGGATCTCAGACACATGTGCCACCTTGTGCATCTGGCTTATGTGGGTACTGGGGAATTGAACCCGGCCCCAGGTCTTAGGCACTGGAGGCAAGCGCCTTAACCGCTGGGCCATCTCTCCAGCCCAGTACTCCTTTTTTAAATCACAGTTTTACCCTGGACTTTGGTTAAATGAACATTGTTCAGTCACTTTGCAGAAGATCCTCTGTGGAGCAGGGTGGCATAGTTCACTGTCTAGTGGTTTAATTGACAATGATAGTTCTGGTCATACGTGTGAGTAGACAGTGGAAATGTGGGGTCTGTACTATTGTGATAGCTTGCAAGGTTCGTCTCTGTGGTTTTAAGTTCTTTTTAGGCACTAAGAGCTTCTCTGGAAGATAGATAAACCACGGGGCTTGTTTCCCCCGGTACTTGGGAGCTGTGAACACTGGCAGAGTCCATAGTAGACCTGACTGAGCTTTAGCCAGGTTATTGCTCTGCTTCAAGCAGCAACCCCAAGCTTGTGTCTCATTAGCATGAATATCCAGATATGAGTAAGTGGGTCCAAACACTGTATTGTGTGAAGCAATCTGTTTAGAGCTTGGTTAGCAAGAATTGCTTAATATTGGTTGGTAGTGATTTTTATTGTAAACACTTTCAACCGCATTGTATTGAGGGTACATTTTGGCAGCACTGTGGAAAGGTAGTAAATATTGATTTTTGAGCTGAAAGAACAAAGAAAATTGGATTTTGTTAGGCCAGAGTTCACTTGTGGCTGCCCCACAGTTTCTGTCTACATGGAGCCTCAGAGTGAGATGTGATTGCTGGTGATGACGTCATAGTCTTAGATCAGGCTGTGAATCTAACAGCTGACCTTAGAGGCTAGGAGAGAAGTGATGTGCAGAGCCAGGGAAAAGCTGGTACTGTGCTGCCCGAGCAGAGGAAGGTGAAGCTAAGCGAAGCATGGGCAGAGCCTCCAGAGAAACCAGCCCCAGAACGCCATGCAACTCCCGCACAGTTTATGATACCATGTTATCTCTGCGGCTCTAAAACTCATTTTCAGTGAAAAACGGTCATGTGCTATCTTCAGGCCCTTCCTTCCACTTGAGACTGGCTGCCCACTGTGCCCTGGCAGGAATCACGAAGCACCATGGTCTCTGGTCCCTCATTGTGACAGGAAGAGTACACACAGGATGCTTTTCGCTTACGTGCCAGACCATGAAGTTTGTTGTGTTTCCATTGCCACGAGAGTGAAATTAAAAAAAAAAAAAAACTTTATTTATTTGAGAGATAATGTGTGAAAGGCAGACAGAGAAAGAATGAGTGTGGCAGGGCCTCCAGCCACTGTAAATGAACTTGATGTGGGTCCTGGGGAATGGAACTCTGGTCCTTCTCCTTTGCAGGCAAGTGCCTTAACTGCTAAACCATCTCTCCAGCCTGAGAGTTGAATGTAGCTGTGATAGGGAAAATTTAGCTCTCGAAACAAGCAACTGCATACATCTAGTGGTTTAATGTAATACAGGTTTCTTTCATTCTCAAGACCAAGTCCACTGCTAACCTTTCTAGGGACATAACTCTATTTCAGTTAATTCAGGAGCCTCAGTGTCTTCATTGGCTTACCCACGCCCTGGACTGGAGCCTCCAGAGTCTAAGTCTGTCTCTCCAGCTGGGCCCTGGGAGAGGCTTGTGGAGGACAGCATGGGCACTTTCATAGTTCTGGAAGTGGCATATACATTGCAGTCCACATGTTGTTGATCATGTGATCAGTCACGTGGCTCCAGTTGAGCTTCAGAAGAGGTGAAGAGAGGTATTTCCTCAGGAAGATACAATGGAATCATTTAGCCATTCTGCCAAAATAGCATGTTGTAAATGTTGGTACATTTATATGAAATTCAAATGTATTTTACCTGTGCAGCCTTTATCATTTTGGAAGTAGGATTTAAGCCAGTTATGTGTTCCGAGTCACTGTTCTCACACTCCCTATGTTGTTTTCAGTAATGATATTTTTATCTTTTGTTGTATAATTTCTCTCTGAAAAGATTATAAGTATTACTTCAAATCATAGATCACTGTATTTTATAGGTCACAGTGAAAATGAACTGGCTTTAAAACTTTTAATAGAGGGCTGGAGAGATGGCTCAGCACTTGCCTGCAAAGCCTAACAACCTGGGTTCAGTTCCCTAGTACCCACGTAAAGCCAGATGCACAAAGTGGCACATGCATCTGGAGTTTGTTTGCAGTGGCTGGAGGCCTTGGCATGCCCATTCTATCTCTCTCTGCTCACAAACAAAGTATTAAAAATTTTAATGGAAGTTTTCAGGGTACCTATAAATTTATGTTTCTCCAAAGATTTTGTTTTTCTGGTTATTTTATTTGTAGTCTGAAAAATGAGCTAGCAAAAACTCCTTTCTATTGGCAATAAATTTTGGAGATAGATTTTATTTGCTAATTTCCAGTGACATTAAAATAGATTATTATTATTGTAGTAAACACGAAACTCTCACTTGACCTTTTTTTCAGATTTTTTCCTAGTTTGATTTCTGTTATTTGCCTTTTTGGTCATCTCTGTTTTATGATTTATATACATACCTGTTCATATCATGCTTCTTACATTCTTACATTTTATCATAAAAATAGTACAGGCTACCTTTTACAACTGTACATATATGTTAATTTGGTCAGGTGACTTTCTCTTCCTTAACATGACAACCACAACAAAGCCTCTTATTAATATTTTTAGAAAAGAAGCTTGAATTAGTGGGACTAATAATCCCAGGCAAGTGTTTTATTCATTTATGTAAACTAAAGACTGTTAAGAGGCTCAATGAACTTGTTTTGAGTCACCCATTTTCTTTATTATTTGGTGTCTCCTTCCCCACCTATGAATGCAGGTGCAGTATGATAATTTAAATATTTCACTTTATGACTGATAGAGATGCCTTTTTTTCCTTTGTCCAAAGCAGAAGAGTAGGTTGATTTATTAGATACAGAACATTTAGTGTGTTCCAGGTACTGGGCGAGGCTTGGACCTGTGCACATGAAACTTGATCTGGTAGACCATATGCCTTATCCGTGCTGGAGTCGACAAGTCAAGGGATAGAGTAGAACTCTCCAAACCAGGAGGACTGCATTTAGGAGGCTGTAGACAGAACCCCAGGAGCCCGAGGACTGGTTTGCTTGTGACTGTGTCCCCAGGTGATCACATCCGTGCCCTGATTTGAGAGACCAGCACACATGTACTGCAGAATCCCTGGAGTGTGTTGGTTGCATCCGTTTTCATTGTAATTGTTTGCAAGCATTTTTCTCCAGCATGGAGTGTTTGCTATAAAAAGCTGGTGAAACCTGCTAGTGATTGTTGAGCTTCTGAAAAGGAAGAGAGCTCATGGGAATGCTGAAAAGGCTCTGAAGGCAGCGTGCACGGTGATCACGGATGGTTAAGGCATGGACTCACAAGTGAAGGCTGGAATCCTCAAATGGCTTTTCTTTGCCAGAAGGTCTTAGCAGGAGGCTACGTCAGCTACTCCTGGAGCTGAGCTGCAGAAACTCATGAGGAAGGCACAGGCTATACTTGTAGAAGATGCCTCCTGAGAAGAGGCTGGAGCACCACACATTAAAGGTGACTAATCAGTCATTTCCCACTGTGGGTGGAGTGAGGGACTTCAAGATGCCGGGGAATGTAAGCTGGTTCCTTGTGCGTGAGGGCAGAGAGGCGCAGGAAAGGGTCCCTGCCCCCTAGTCCACCAGCTTTGGAGTTGTCTCTCATCCCTCTAGCTGGGTATGTTTGCTGCTTTGGCTGAGTTAATCAGCCAAGTGCCGCATACCTTGGTGGGTCTCCAATCACTGTGTTATCAAAGGCTCCGCTGCCTCCCCAGAGTTGTTGAACAGAAGCAGCAAGGTGCTGCAGAGGAACCCTGCATTCTGTATTTTATTTGCAATCATCCAGGTACGATTTTTGGTGCAGACTAAAGTTTGAGGCCTTCTGCTCTAACTGGTCTCCACTCGGCATTTATCTATTGCTCTGTGTTGCACAGATGTGCAGTTACGGCAATAATCTTCATTACTTTGATTTTGCATAGCTCATAACTAATTTTGTTATAATTGGTGTGGGATTTGGCTTTGGTGGACAGCTCTCTCCTTTTTAAAATTGTCTTAGCTCTTTGCTTACGGACTCTTCATTGCCACCGAAGGTAGTGCACATCTTCTGGTGCTGCTTGATAACTGCTGTAAAAGAAATTATAATCACCAGTAGTATTCAAGAATGTAAGTGTTAGAGAAAGATTCAAGGCACAACAGTTGTCAAGGGTAAGGGAAATACAAATGACCCTAATAGACCCGAGCAGCCATCTAGAAGAGGCAAGGTTTAGGGCAGTGGACTTGACACACCTTGACCTGCTGCATAAAGTGGCGCTCCTCTGTTCTGTCAGCAGCTGGCCATCGTTTCCATTAGCTGAAGAGCAGCCAGTCTTAAATGTGTTTCAGAGCTCCTGCCGGCTGCTCAGTCTGAGAAGCATTCCGCATGAAGCCTAGAGGCTTCAAGACCTCTTATGGAGTCATTACATCTTCCTGCTGGCTCTTGAGTGGCTATTGGCAAGCAATTTCATTCATTCTTCCCATCACTGGAAGTAGTCAGAAGGGATTTAAGGATTTGGATCCAATAAGATCAGTGTAAGCTCCCATGCTAGGTGAGGTGAGAGCTGGGCACTTCCACCCATCTCCAGCCATATGTGTACAGCGGCCAGGTACTCGGGTTCTGGAACACAGCAATAGGAAATCTTACACTTACCATGTTGGGAGACTCACTGTTGAGTGTGTCCAGTCACAGTACATCCTCATTGTCTATACGTACTCCCAGAAGCCCTGTTGTAGATTCTTTCAGAGAAACGCATGTTATTAAAATACTATGCTCAGCACAGAACTAAGTGAAAGCAACATATTAAGGTTGTATCAGTTAATGTCCCCAAACGTGTAACTCAGAATTCTGGGCATGAATTCTCTCATGGTTTCAGGAGTAGGCTAGCCGAATGTCATAAAGTCAGTCGCTAGCATGTCCCAGGGCTGCTCTTCTGTGTCCTGCTGTGATTTCAGGACCTGTCTCTAACAGGCTTCCTCACATGCAGGAGTTTCTGTTCCTCCTCTCCCTGACCTTTCCGGAAGTGCTCGTAGAAAGGGCGTGAGGAGAGCTGTCCTTCTGGCTGCTAGCACTGGCCTCCCTCACCCTGCTCGCAGCCAGTCAAGTGCAGGGCCCACTCACGGTTTCAAAACTCCACTCTCCACCTTTCGAGGGAAGAATTTCAGACTTTTCAGATTGGTTTTTTTTTTGGGGGGGGGTCTTTTTAATTTTTGAAGGTTTGTGTTCTTTTGTTACTTGTGAGTGGGTGCATGGGTGTGACTTTTGGGTCAGTCAGGTCTTGCCTTCCACCTCATTTAAGGCAGAGTTTCTTGCTCTGGATCCTCACCATGTTAGTTTCCTTGCCCTGATGCCCATGAGCTTCTGGAAAATTCTTCTGTACTGGCCTCCCATCTCACCATCAGCATGATGATTTTTATGGAAGGAGGCCACAGTTTATGGTTTTTATTTATTTATTTATTTATTTATTTATTTATTTATTTATTTATTGGAGGTAAAGTCTCACTCTAGCACAGGCTGGGAACACACTCTGAAGTTCTGGGCTGGCCTTGAACTCACAATGATTCTCTACCAGTGCTTCTAGAGTGTAGGGATTAAAGGTATGCGCCACCATACCCAGATAGCTTCTGACTTTTCACACTGGGTCCAGGGATGGAACTCTGCTACTCCAGCTTGAGTTGGAGTGCTTTACCAACTGAGCCATCTCTTCAGCCCCTGTACACACGCTCCTAAACCACCACCACAACATCCTCTGGGAAATATGTAGATATTTAAGTCGGCGGTACATGTGTACTCATTTCTGTGTTGCTAGATTGTAGTTATTTTGGAGTGTGTGTGCATGGAGTATGTGGGGTGTATGCACGTGCATGTGCAGGTGCACCCGCCTTGTATGCCTATGTGAAACCAGAGAGTGCGGAGTGTCCCCTCTATTGCTCTGTGCATGTTTTCTTGAGGTAGAACCTCTCCCCGAATCCTCAGGTCTCTGCTTCCCACAGTACTTTGGGTTACAGGCAGACATGGCCACACCCAGCTGTTTCTTTGGGTGCTAGGGACTCAAGCTCAGAGGACCTCGGGACCTCATGCAGCTGAGACATCTCCCTATTCCTGTTATCTAATTTTAAGCATTCGGAAGTCCATGGAGTCTAAGGAGCTGGAGTTCATAGGACTTGCGTCCTGGAGAAGACAGCTGTGCAGAGAAGTAGACGTCTAGCAGTTTAGCCAAAGCTGAGTCCTGCCTGCGCAGTGCAGATGGGTGAGGCAAGTGTGTGGACAGGGAAGACACTGAGAAGAAGCAGAAGGGGCCAGGGCTAGTCCATATTCCTCTTAGCCAGAGAGGAAAACCTTAATGCAGGGTGCGAGACAGCAGGCTCAGTAGGGCAGGGCCATTCTTATTCTGTATAACAAACAGCTGTGTCCAAGAACATCTGTAATAGTTATAGAAATATGAACATAGCATTTACCAGGGTCGAGGTAGTGAATGATATCCAAACAAAAATGATCAATGGGGTGAAAAATAGTAGCATAAAGAGGAGAAAATTCAAGAAAATTAAACCAAACAGAAATGGTAGAAATGACAGAATTGACAAGAACATTTAAGCAGCTATTATAGTGATATATATTCATGAATTTAAAGCACTCACGTGTTAATAGATAAGACATGGAAGATACATATATTTGTGTATGTGTGTACATATGCTCAATTTAAAAAATGTTTATTTGCAAGGAGAGAGAGAGAGAGAAAGAGAGAGCGAGAGAGAGAGAGAGAGAGAGAGAGAGAGAGAGAGAGAGAGCGAAAGCGCAGACTACTCCATGGGATGAGGAATGTCTATGTTAGAGGATGCACTTACTTTGGATAAGGCCTGCTGGTTCTTCCCCATTTGTGTGTGGTCACAACACGCAGGTAGCAGAAAGCACCCTGGATGCCTGACTCCCAAGATGCTAAGCCTGCGGGCTGCTGCGGTGGACAGAGGCTGAGTCTGCTAAGTGGCTCAGACTGCACATCGAGAAGGGCTGCTGAGCTGTTTGTCCAGAGAACGTTTTCTCGGTATCATGTAGTTTAGTTCAGGCCTTTTCAGAACCCACCTCCTACAGTTGGACTACACAGAGTAAGAAAGACTCGTGAATTCAGTGTGAGGGAAGAGTCTTTGGGAAGTGATTAAGAGCCATAGTCCCCAGCATCATGCGATCATTTTCCAAGAGAGCCTTCAGCCCCTTCTTCTGGGCCGTGTCAGTGGTTTCCAAGAAGTGCTTCAGAGCACCATTTCCAAGTGTGTCACGAAAGGAGGCGAGAAGGTGCATGGGTATGTTAAGTTTATCTCGGTTTTGGCTTAATTTTTTTTCTCTGAACTCTTGAATTATGGGAAAAGTGTCCATTAAAATAAAAATTTTTAGATAAAAGTAATACCAATCGGCCCAGCTGTAAGCTGGCAGGCTTTATGACTTTGGTGTTTTCAGTATTTATTATTGCACTGAGCAATTAGAATTTCTCTAAATTGAAAATTGGAGTGAAACTTAAAAGAATTCCTTATGTCTTGGAATAGGGAAGACTGATGGAAAGAAGGGAGGGTGTCCTTGGGCATTGTCCAGGTGTGGTTACCTCATTCATCCGCACTTTCCCCAGAGCCCAGGTCGAAGCGTGTGTCATGTCTGGAACACCCAGGGAGAGCCAACTACCAGGATACTGAAATTCACCCAGAGCATGACTAGAGGGATTTGAGTCACAGTGGGATGTTTAGTGTTTTCCATGGACAGACTAATCAGAGCACTCTGGGGCAATTTGGAACTCTGGGGAACTTTTCTGACTAGGGAATAAAAAGCCGGTCTTGATGTAGCTATACTCTTAAAGATCCCTTTCTGGTCCAAGTTCATTCGTCTGGGGCTGATGGTAGTTTTCTCTAGGAGGTGTTGGAAATTGGAGAATTGCAAGGCTATCATTTATGTTCCCATGTTTTGGTTTTCCTCTAGTCTCTAGGTCTTCACAATTCTGAATAAGTGTGATTGGTTACAAGCATCCTAGAAGCCATTCTCTGGTGTTGCTTAAAAGAAAAAAAAAAGCTACACCCCCCCCCCCTTTGCATCTTTGCACCTTAGACCTAGACACCTTCCTCTGGAAGGAGTTAGCTCATGCAGAATGAGGCATGCACGGATGATCTGTCACTGGCTGCCCTTGGCGAGTCCTGTCTGTTGGAAGTTTCCTGGCTTGTTGCTCACTTTGGGAAGGTTGAGGTTTGGACAACAGCACCTACCTCAGACAGGCTCTCCAGGGGTGAAGAAGTGTCCAGAATGTAACTTAAGACACAACTTCAAACCTGCTGGTTTTGTTGCTTGTTAGTTTCTCTGCCCCACAGTTCAAAGACCCTTTATCCTCCCGAGATCTGGTTTAGGTTCTGTCACTCCTCTTGTTCCCGTGTTAGATGTCTACAAGCTGAGTACGTTAGAGTTTAATATTGAGAATATAATTTCTCGCCAAAGGAAGGGTAGGACTGCTTACAACACAAGCTCCCAGACACAAAACAGCCTTGATATTCATGATTTCGCAGGTGCCTGATAATACCTACACATAATGAGAGGAAAAGATGACAATACTGAGACAAAATAGAGACTAATTGAGAGGGGGAAGAGGTATGGAGGAAGGTGGGGGGAGGGAATCATAATAGTTTATGGTCTATAATTATGGAAGCTATCAATAAACAATTTTAAAAAAATATAATTTCTCTTGAGCTTAATTAAGTTGCTTTTTTCCCCCTGGTCCTTGGCAACTAGTCAGACTTTCAAATATCTGTGTATTATTTCTAACATGGGTCCAACTAGAAGACATATAATCTTTATTAATTTATTTCTGAGCATGGTCTTCAGTAGTCTCATCACCTATTCTGTATGTAGAAACTTCTCTTATTATTTATATAGTTCCTTCACTCTGTCACATTAAACACAGAAGATCTTCCATTGTGTTGACCAGACTTGCTGGAATGCATTTCTGCCAAGTTCATTTCCATCTTCGGGGATAATGCTTATATCAGACCTCACTGCTGGTCTCTAGGCCTCTCTCCACAAACCACAAACATTGTAGTACCCAATTTTTGTCTGGGCTTGGAGTAGCATTTCCTATGAGAAAACTTGTTTTTATCTCTCCTGTATAGTAAATATACAATGACTGTGTAGAAAAAAAAAATCAGAAGTTGACTCCATTAAAGTCTGATTGGTTTCATTAAATGTAAGATGTTATTTCCTGTCTTGGTCTGTAATTCATCTCTTAAGTGTAAAATAAATTGTAAGGAAATAGATAAAACAGAAGAGATAAATGGTTTTTTCCTTGGGCTTTAAAAGATGTTATTCATGCAATTTAAAAATATTCCCAAGGAATGATGGATATGGTAGCTCCTACCCTAATTCTGTCACTGCAGTTGGCATGTTCTATCAGCCACCAATCAGTGTTTCCCTCTAAACATTGTCTCACCTTTATCTGCTATGCAAACGGGGGAGGGAGAGCACATGTTTAAAGAATAACACGTCTTCTTATTCTCTTTCAGGAAAACCTCACAGCACAGGTAGTTCTGAGCGGATTCAGCTCTCAGGAATGTACAACGTCCGCAAAGGAAAGATGCAGCTGCCCGTGAACCGGTGGACAAGGCGCCAGGTCATCCTTTGCGGGACATGCTTGATTGTGTCATCCGTGAAGGACAGCCTGGCTGGGAAGATGCACGTCCTGCCACTCATTGGTGGAAAAGTAAGTTTCCTCCCAGCCTCAGGAAGGATCTCCGAGCCTTGTCTGTGGTGATGAGTGGATAGCTTTGATTTGTTTGTGCCCTCCTACCCTCTGAGCCCACTGGTGGGTCTCACTGGACACTGGAGCTGCTCTTGACTTCATTTCTACACTGAAGATGGCTGGTCTCACTGAGAGGTCTTGGGGGGGGGGAGTTGAGTAGACATCCTTGGATACTTGAACATGAGTTTTGCCATGTTGCACACTGACCGTAGGCACATTCAATTTGGTATAGTGAGGGCTGCTGTTCCTGATGGCTGGATTAGCATTGTTAGCTGATTTCTCAAGCTGGCTGTATGTAGTTTGAATGTAGAGCAATAGTCTCTTCAGATATACCCAGCAGATATTGCTAACATTATTAACAGCCCTGTTTTTCTTTGGGCATGTTGATTGCTTGATGCCTGTCACCCGGAAAGATTATGACTGCTTGAGAAAGCACTAAATTTTCTGTCAGATTTATTTATAAACAAGTGCTGGCAATAATTATATTCCAGTGTTTCTTGATTTTTTTTTTAATATAATAAAATGGGAAGGGATATTTGAATGAGAACATGGTGTGTAGAAATTAGGGCCTGTGAACAGATCCTTCATTCCTGTTCTTTTCTCTTTGAATGAGTATGGCGAAGCAGGGCTGGAGAATGTGCTGAGAAAAATTAAGAAGCCAACTTTTATGAAAGTATGAACTTTTTAAAAGGTTGGTAAATGTCTGATCTGCCCCAGGAGTTGGAAGTGAAGATGAGACTGAATGGTGGTGGTAATAAGTGGATTTGTTGTTTACCTGTATGTGACATTCTTCATTCGTGAGTTTAGTCTGCCCCTGTATAACCTGTGTCAGTGGTTTTCTCCTGGCCTGTGACACATTAGTCCCCACAAAGCCCATGCTTGATCCTTGTCACAGAGGTTTTAGCCAAACTGAAAGGCATATTTAGGTCTACATCACTCTTCTGTGAATGAAAGTGATTCCCTAGATTTTGTCCTATTGCTGGGTTACTGAGAAATTAGTCTAACATAGGTGAGTAATTTAAAATGTGTATTTAATATTTATGCTATGTCCTGTCTACATTTTGTCTCTTCTCTATGATGCTGGGTGCTTGCATGGGCAGATCTATTTAAGTATTTATTGTAGGGAAGGCACCATGCTTGGCACCCCAGAAATGCCAAGAGATGGGGAACTCTCCATCTGTGCCTTTGAATAATAGCTTGTCATTTTTTGCCGGGAGATGAGAGATGGATCCCATCATGTATAAATTACTTAAGCTTTAAGAGTGGAGGGCGCTGTGGGAGGTTAGTGAAAGGAGAGCGTGCAGAATGTGCAAGGAGCAAAATTTTATGGAGCAATTAATAATAGAACTTGGAGGGTTGAAATTCTTTTGACATGTAAAGATGGCGAGGAAGCTTCTGTGTGAGAGGCAGAGGCGGGAAAGCCAGGGCATGCTCAGGAGAGGTCAGGGGATGCAACTATAATTAGCATTTTCATTCAGAGCTCCAGACTTCTTGTCCTGTTTCCCAGGCTTGTCATTGGATGGACTTCTGCAGTTGAGTGAATTGAAAGTTAATAGCTTCCTCTTTCTACAAGCAGATCTTGTAAAACCTGTTTTGCACTGTGCCTTTAAAATAATTGAGGACATTGAAAAATTGAGTCTTTAACTGTTGACCCAGGTAGGAAAAACAAATACGTTACCATTTGTAATATGAGCTTTTATTAATGTATGTCTGTCGTCGTCGTCCCCCCCCATTCTGTTTCACAGGTATGAGAACAACAAAGTGAATAGAAGAGTCTTTTTTAAAAAAATTATTATTTTTATTAAGTAGAAACTTTTATGGCCAAATCATGAGTTGGTACAATCATTTCCCTCCTCCCAGGGCCCTTTCATTGGGATTTCTGGCATTCACCATGGGGTTGTGGGTTATGAGTTGTGAGAGCAGCAGTCAATGTGGGGGAAGGGCAGTGCCTCTGGGGAGAGTCCTTTTCACTCTGTGGCTCTTCTTAAGTCTATTTTAGCTGAACTCAGCAACTTTTGGATTTCTGCTTTGGTGCATTTTGAGTGTCCTCAGTGTCTGTTTCCATCACCCTGGCACAGGTTTTCAGGCTCACTGTGGAAGCGGGGCTCTGCTTTTCTTGCCAATTCCTCTGTGGTTTCACCTGGGCCCCAGCTGATGTGTGGAGGGGTGCTGCATTTCCTGCCAGGAATCAGCTATCATCTCTTGTCTTATTGATAGGATTTGGTTGTCCTCAGCTCTCGCTGACTTCTGAAAAAGATAAGCAGATTCTCCAACAGAGAGTGAGATCAGCATAGGTTAAATGGGATAAGCATGGTTCATTTGGAGAGATTTTTGATAGGTGTAGCCTCCCTTTTGGCCCAAGATTAGTGGAAGCTTCTCATTGGAGTCCAGGTTCTTGGTCTCCATAGGAACCTGACTTGATTCCCAGTTCCAGCTATGGGCTTCTTAGCATTGAGAGGGTCTTTTAGCCAATCAGAAAGCCCTTGGTTACCCACCTAGGCTGGGTGCCACTATTGCATAGGTGTGTAGACAGTGTCCCCTGCTTGTTCACAGTGTTGTTGGCCATATTCCCCCAGCAGCACAGGTAGCCCTTTCCAGCACCATATGAGCTAACCATCTGGAAACTGACTTCCTTCCAGATTCCAGCCAGATCTCTTGATGTTCTGTGTTGGCAGTATGTGGTGTCTTCAGCAATAGGGTCTTCTTACCTTTTACCTCAGGCAGGTAATCAAGTGCTTTGATAGAAGCCTGTCTCGTTTTGGGGACCTTGTAGGTCTCTTCAATCAACAGGTCATTGTGGATAGTAGCCAATTCCTGGCACTGGGAGTTATAAGCCAGAGCCAAATGTTTGAGTTGGGCTTTATCCCACCCTCTCCAGGGCCCTTCTTTCCAGATGAATTGCCCCCCCCCACTCCTTTGAAGGGTTATATCTTTTGGTCTGCTGTCTAGTAGTAAGGTTTCTATGGTACCAATTAATTTTGGATTTAGTTTTGTGTGTGTCCACTCCCCCCCCTCCAAACCCTTCCATCCCTATTACCTGTCCCTTGAGCTGCTTGTCAGATATGCCTGGCAACTCAGGCTGTTCCAGGTTCGGAACCACAGATGAGGGAGAACATGCGGCATTTGTCTTTCTGTGCTTATGTGACTTTGGTTAGTATGGTCAGTTCCAAGTCCATCCATTTTCCTGAGAATTTCATTATGTGATTTTCCCTTGCTGTGGAGTAGAATTCCATGTTATGTATTTTATCCATTCGTCCAGCAATGGGCATCTGGGTTGAATTCAATTCTTAACTGTTGTGCACTGAGTAGCTATAAACATGATTGAGCAAATGTCTCTATATTGAAGTGACACCTTTTTTTAAACCTCTTTTTGATTTATTTATGTAAGAGCTAGAAATAAAGCAAGAGTAGTCATAATCTAGCTGTAACTGCTATGGTAGCATTTTCAAATAATAAAGGGTTTCGTTGTTAAACAACACTCCCTTAATTTGTTGTTGAAAAAGTATTTGCTTAATAAGGATGAGTTTTCATTCAATAGCAGTTAGGAGTTAACACAGAGTTTTAGAGAATTTGTTTAATTGATACTTGCATATTTGTTGAATTATAATGTAAATAACCTTGTACTATTCAATTTAGGATCTGTATCGCTTAGTTCTGGGGTTTCTTCTGCATGTGTTTTCTTTCCATCTGTCCACATGGCCTGCCCAGATTCCAGAGATACACAGTCTCAGGATGTGTGGTCATCAGTTTATTTTCAAAATAAGTTTTAATTTTAACTAGATTTTGCTTGTTTTTGAATTGTATAAAAATGATATGTTCCATGGTCCTTCATGATTGAAGTTTTTCATTCAATATTTTATTTCATAATAAGATTTCATATTATGTTTTTTTTTGTTTTTGTATAATGTTCCACTTTGAAAACATTCCTCAATTTCCATACTCTCTGAAGTTATTTTCTTGCTGACCGATGTTTGGATTGCTCCCAGATTCTTGTTGTGACAAACCATGTGGTTCCCATACCTTTAGACTGATATGCCTGCAGGTATGCAGGTGCTTCTGAAGGTACTTGTTTGCAACAGAAGTCCTGTGCCCAGAGGACATTTGCTTGAATGTAGGAGTGTTCTTGATGCCTACAGGGTGTAGTCATGCCATAGTAGCAACCCCCATCCTCCCACCTTGGCAGCTTCTGGATTTCCCTTTCACGTTTGGGACATGTGACAGAGGACGAGGTAACTGGAGTATCAGTCATTGACTCCTGTGCACTTGAAGCAAGCGCCTTCACTGCTGAACCTTCTCCCCAGCCCTGGCTCTTGTAAGAGTGACATCTGCCACTTCAAACACCTGCTTATTAAAGCCAGACCTCCTTACATGGCTCCATTTGCAAAGGGCTCTGGGAAGTGTGGGAAGGCAGGGTGCATGATGGGCACCAGTGTCTTTGCTCCCAGAGATGTCCTTGGCCTGGAGATGGCTCGGGCTCAGAGAGGAAAATACCTTGTAACAGATTGGGCAGCCCTGTACACAGTGAAGAGCCCACAGTCGAGACCCCAAGAAAAGGTTTTCCTAGGCTTATACATAGCAGCTGAAAATTTATTTTACAAGACGACACACGGTTGTTTTCCAGAGTTGTTCCACATCACACTTACGTTTTATCTTTTTAAACTTCTCACTGGTTGTGGTAGCTTGAATGTCAATGTTCTCTATAGTTTCAGGTATTTTTGATTAAATTTCCTACATAAGTCTCCAGCAGGCAGAGCCCTGCTGCACAAAGTGTGTCACCAGGGGCGGACCTTGCGGTTAGGTCCAGCCCTGAGGTGTGTGCAAAGCCAGCTCCTGCTGGTGGGCTCTCTATACTGTGGGTGTGTGATGAACTGAGCCAGCTTCTGCTGTGATGGTTTCCACAAGCTGCTTCTGGCAGGTGATTGAGCACTGCACAAATAACTTCTACACTACTGCTTTATTGAAACACTAATGACTGCAGTAAATGTACTTTTTGGCATGTCAAGGAATCATTTGTAAATGATATTTTTTCGAAGGATTTGTCACAAAATTGTTTACAATATTTTCTTAAATTTTATTATTTTAAAAATATTTGGGCTGGAGAGATGGCTCAGCGGTTAAGACATTTGCCTACAAAGCAGAAGGACCCGAGTTTGATTCCCCTAGTACCCACGTAAAAGCCAGATGCACAAGGTGGTGATGTGTCTGGAGTTCGTTTGCAGTGGTTGGAGGCCCTGGTGTGCCCATTCTCTCTCTCTCTCTCTCTCTCTCTCTCTCTCTCTCTCTCTCTCTCTGCCTGTCTCTTTCTCTCACTCTCTTTCAAATAAATAAATTAATCAAATATATTGGGCTGGAGAGATATTTTAAAAATATTTTATGTGGGCCGGGCATGGTGGCACATGTCTTTAATCCCAGCATTGGGGTGGGGGGGCGAGGTAGGAAGATTGCTGTGAGTTCAAGGCCACCCTAAGACTACATAGTGAATTCCAGGTCAGCCTGGACTAGAG